>OMKY01231506.1:0-29899 GCA_900302395.1 Bregmaceros cantori | reverse complement strand
GGTGTGTTTGTGTGAGTGTGTGTATGTGGTGTGTTTGTGTGAGTGTGTGTATGTGGTGTGTTTGTGTGAGTGTGTGTATGTTGTGTATATATATATGTGTGTGTTTGTGTGTGTGTGTGTATTTTTTTGTACAAGAAAGTTGTCAGATTTTTTACATTATCAGCTATTGTGGAGAATTTCTGGTAAAACTTCACACATCTTTGCATATTTTAGGGTTACGTTGGTTGCCAATGTAAGAGTTAGCTAGGAATACCAATCTGGATCTTTGTTACCACTTTTTTGTTGATAATCATACTAGAGTTGTTCAGAGTAAGTGAGTTGCTGAGCTCCAATTGCATTTGCTGTGCAAGAGGTTCCTGGGTTCCATTCCCAGCCAGCCTAGGTCCTCACGGACATCCGGGTGAAATCTAGCAAATATGCTAATCCCGTTGTATAACCATATCTTTACGCCTCATATACCATGCTGCAATGAATATTGAATACATCTCTTGTGTCATGTCTAGGGCTGCAACTAACGATTATTTTAATAGTCAATTAGTTGCCGATTATAGAAATGATTAGTCGATTAACCGGTTGGATAATTCTTCCATTTAAATTTCTTTTAAAATCTTACAGCAAGTGACTATTACAAGACATTAATCTTGTTAACTTGAAATCTTGAAAGTCAAATTTACCATCTAATGTACAAAGATAAGTTGCATCCTCTGACAACAAAGGTACTACATGTCATTTGTACCATAATATTATCATTTATTAAATGCCCATTTAACGTTTCAAATGATTAATGAATGAATATCAAATTTGTGTGGATAAATTGGGGAAACATCAGCTCAAAACGGCTGACAATAACAACTATTCAATTATTTGACGATTTTTACATTAGTTGTCGATTAATTTTATTATCGATTAGTCACCGATTAATCGCCTAATCGTTGCACCCCTAGTCACGTACATTTAATTAATTAATTTATTTATTTATTAATTCATTCATGTACATGTTCCGTGTCTGCGGGTTGCCTCCACCACCAAAAAAACATGCCCTAGTTGTGGACATGTGTTGAAGATTAGCACCTGTGCTAACACACTTAAAGCAAGGCATCTGGTTTGTAACTTGTTAAATGTCCACATCAATCAACATCAGCAAATCCCATGTTAGACCATCCGGCCACGTTGATGCGCTTAATCAATTGCCAACAGCTAATCTTGTCCACGCTGGGCAGCAGAGAAGGCGGGCAAATGATCTGCAACAGATTGGAGGGTTTCTTATCCATGCTGCTGCCTGCCAGTTGTAGGTTGTTTGTTTACTGCCGCAAGGCGTCTTCCACGCACGAGTGGCCGGTTAGATGGTAGTGCGGCCATGCCAATAGACAGCACCAGTGGGGAATATTCAGGGCCTTCTAGGCCTTCAGAGAAGGCCTAGAAAAATCTGGACAAAATAGTTATTATATTTAAACATTTATAATTATAATTCAAAGGTATTTATGTATGTGTCTCATTCAATTGGATACATCATAATACATTAATAAATCGTCTATGTTCTAGAATTGGTTCCTTGTCAAGTTCACATCAGCAATGAAAGGGTTAATGTACTCTGAAACATGTTATCCACTCAGAATCGTCATTCTCCATTCATTGTAATGGGAGTCCTTCTGCTCTCTCGATGAGGTCACTTGTATTCAACAGAGTGCCACTTGTATTCAACAGAGTGCCACTTGTATTCAACAGAGTGCCACTTGTATTCAACAGAGGGCCACTTGACAACTATGAATTTTTGGTGTGGAGAGTGATGGGGAAATTGACCAATCAGGTTTGATTATTAAGTAGGCAGGACAAAAGTTAACACCCAATAGACGCAGAGCTGTCCTAAACGCGTCATACATTCGGCCACGTCACTCTCCGTCTCTGTTAATTCATTGGCTGACCGAGTCTATTAGCGAGTCCTTGTTGTTTCAATTCATTTCACCAGCGACTTAAAGTGGTTTGCTAGGCCTATTGTCCATTGTCTTGAATGGCGCAGCGGTAGCGTATGTGTCTGCGGACCCTGATGTTCTTGTTTCGAATCCAGAAAGAATCATCTCTTTAACATGTACTTGTTTTTACCTTAGCGGGTCCCCATCGTTTCAATTTATTTACCTTTTGAATTATTTATTACTTATTATGTCTAATAATTTAATAAATATAATAATTACTTAATAAATAAATAAACAGTCATTCATTCATTCAATACTGATACTTTAATATGTCAGTTTTAAACGGATGCAATGGACAAGTGCACATTGGCGAAAGTGCAATGTTTATCATAATATTGTCTTCTCTCTGTATTTCTTGCATTGTTCTCCTAATGAAACAAGCCTGTGTGTTCTCAACTCAAGAGAGTCAGTCAAGAAGGGGTCTGGCTGCTAGACAGGTCTATAGCCTGAATGGTGCAATGGTAAAGTCTCTGCCTATGAATTTAAAGGTTCCAGGTTCGATTCCCATAAGAAACACTTCATTGATTGTTATTATTTTTTTTCTATTTTTACATGCAAACTGCGTATTTACTGTTGATGTTTTTTCTTTGGGCGCAGAATGTTATTGTTGTCATGGTCTATTTGTTAATATCCTAGTCATTATTAAATGACTGCTGTTCACTTTCAAGTCATTGCACAGTTTTTTTCCCGCAATCATTACTTTTTTTGGCACGGTTCGCCACTGGACGGCACGTATCAACCCGATGTGCACATTATGATGTTTATCTAGAGGCCACAAAATAACCAAAAACTAAACTGATTTTTGCTATCTCCCATTCAGCTTGTTTCCGTAAATGTAGCCTTAGTTGGAATACATAGCAATGTTTGCGCCATCTACCAAACCCACTGCCAGATATATTCGTCAGAACCATTTGTACCACACAGAGAATCCCATCCCCCAAAGGAAAAAAAAAACAATAGAGATTTTTCACCGTGCAGGCTTATGTGGAGACTGGACACACACTGAATCAGATGAAAGATATATTTTCCGCAATAAGAAGCACATTTCACTTTCTCAAAAAGCAACTTTATATATGGAGTCATTCTGGTTGTGTTTACTGACATCAAAATCAAAGTGATTTTATGTGGTTCATGGCACTCTGTTGAATACAATTAGTGACTGGTTGTTACTCCACCACACCCTTTGGAGCAGCCATGTCTGTAACTAACTTACAGTAATTCAGTTGCATTGATTTTACCCTCTTTAAAAGTAATCACACATTATTGTTTCCAAAGCAGTAACACGATTAAAGTTAATTAGCAAAACACTGTTAGTGTTTATAGTGTTTAATAACACTCCTCATTTACCTGAAGTTTATTGCTAAAACAATTGATTGATTCAAAGATTGTATGGAATGTATTATTGTATTTCCTCATGTAAAGTAAACCCCAACAAGCTAACAAAAAAAAATAAAAAATAGTTACGCACCAAGTGGCAACTGGCAACACTAGTAAGGACTTGGGAGTAATGGAAACCTACACAATGAAATGAGTTGTTTATGATACAATTATTCATACAATGCACATATTTTATGTGTGTAGTATAATCTTCACACTGGACAGTCACAGCCACCCAACATTTCAATAGACCACTGGCAGTTTGCCTTATAGTCCAGTGTGTTCAGTGCTTACAGTGTGGAAAATATGGTACGATAAAACTACAGAATGGCAACCATACAGACATTAGAGACAGTGGTTCAGTCTCCCACCACACAGAGACATGCAAATGAGACACCAGGAATCACTGCAAACTCGCACCGAGCAGCAAAACGCTTGTACAGCCCACACACAGAACGACGCGAAGTCCGTTTTACTCAGTCTTATTATACAAAACACATCCATAGCGCATTATCGATGATGGTCCATAGAACAGCATAGAACAGAAGTGAACCACTGCCTCATTAGTGTACAGTTTGTCCACCTTCCTGCGCACAGGATCATATGAGCATATATGTTGGGATGGTGTCGGGGGGGCGGAGAGCTTGGCTCCTATCCTATACATCTGTCCTCAGGCAGTGTGTTGGCAGACATTCTTTGGTATTTGTTTTATTCAAGCAGGAAAGGCTAAACAGGTTTTTGGAGCTGTGCGTGGATCATAACGCTGTCACTATCTGCCCCCATCAAGTTCGACTCGACTACGAGTTCGACTACGCTCGTCGACTTGTCTGCAATGTCTACCCCTGATCTCTTCAACCCAGTTTCCGACTAATCCTATCCAATAAAAGAAGGAAAAATGGTTGATGATTCTTTGATACCAAGTGTAGCGATTGTGAAACGAACCGGAGGTTGCTGCATTAGAATCACACAACGCAAATAATGGGATAGGAAAGCACCTGATGTAGGCGGATGGAATTCCCAGCATGCAACAGGAGCATAGCAATCTAGGGGAAAGTGCCACCCTGACTGGAAACATCTCTGTCTAGGACAGTGTATATAAGCAGTTGGTTGCCCTACCTGAAGCGATCACTGTGTGTATATACTCGATTACATTTTGCACTCGTTACATTGGTGCCGTGACCCGGATCACGCATACGGAACCTTGTGAGTAGGTACTCGATAGCGCCACCTAGCTGGAGAGCACGATATGACCTGAGGTTGTCGGCATACTATGGCCAGTAGGTGGGGTCCGAGTTTCCAGAAGAGGGGAGGTATGTGTGATTGAAAAACAGGGGAGAGTGTAGAGAGTGTGAAACGAATCGGAGGTTGCTGCATTAGAATCACGCAATGCATATGATTGGATAGGAAAGCACATGACGAAGGCGGATGGAGTTCCCAGCATGCAACAGGAGCATAGCAAGCTAGGCAAAAGTGCCACCCTGACTGGAAACGTCTGTGCCTAGGACAGTGAATATAAGCCGTTGGTTGCCCTACGGTAATCGCCTGTACCGTCGATCAGGCGATCATTGTGTATATACTCCGCCCTCGTTACACGATGCACCAAGTATACCAATTTTCCAGTAACAAGTGCATTAGTTACTTACCCAAAAAAAACATTAGACACTATTTAGTCAATTTAATGCATAACACTCAATATATACATCAAGTTCAAGAATTAATCGCCTTAGATTTTTTTTTTCCGCCGTAAGCGGACATTTTTCCATTTTTAATTTATAGGATTAATTGGAAACTGGGTTTAAGAGATTGGGGGTGGACATCGGAAGGCTTTAACCACTCCGCAAAGCAGGTGTTGAGATATTACGTAAAAGTACTCGCCTGTGACCTAACTACGTTACTTTTAAGAGTAGTCAGTAATCAATCAAAAGTCGTGTGTACATGCAGAGGAATCTTGTCAATGACAAGAATAAGTGCACACATAAAGACCCATGTCCAATTAAATATACAGCACATCACTCTTAATGAATGCAAGATTGACACAACCATACGGTTTTCTTCCATATACGTGTCGTGAGGGATTCCTCCAATATTTGCAGATTTGACATGTTCAAGTGTATAGGATGATATCGGTGAGTCCTACACACATCGAGAGAAGTTTGCGTTTTGCGTTTAATCAGTAGGGCGAAAGGCAGAAACTTGCATGTAAGGCAGGGATGTCAAAGCCATTTTAGTATCAATAACTTCAAATTTGAGTCCTTTCCTATACTTTGTTTGGGTTCATTCATATTCTGGGAGTGGGTTGCTCAAGCAACCACAAGCTATCCCTTGGCTACGAGTCTGCACACATCAGAGGAGTTCCCCTTTCAATTTTGGTGCATGACTTAGAGCTGTGCAAAAAATCGATTTGTGAAAGGAAAAACAGATTATTTTGTTCAGAGGATTTTTGAAAAAGTGAAGTATAGTCATATCGGATTTCCTTTTTAACATTGATAATAATGATTTTGCTGGTCTGGTTTCAACTGGGTTGAAGAGATTGGGGGGTAGACATCGCAGACAAGCCGACGAAGGGAGGAGAACTTGCGGCACTGCGGTAGACACAGCGCCATTAACATGAATGGGGGCGCATTAGGTGTAGTGTCCTTAACCACTCCGCCAATGACACCCCCTGAATCACCTCGTTCTCACTGCATGCGAGTGTCAAATTAGAACGCATACTTTTTAATGGAGCCATCCTCACTGATTGAGAGCGTTTGGCAATATTGGCTTGTGAAAAACGACCCTCGCGCTGTATCTACTCAAACAACTTTTAGTGGCAACTAGGGCTGTGCAAAAAATCGATTTGAAATTGAAATTAGATTATTTTGTTGAGAAGATTTTTGAAAAAGTGAAATCGTCAAATCGGATTTCCTTTTTAACATTGGTAACAATGATTTTGAGGGGCTGGTATCAAGTTAGATGGGTGATTAAAATGTATATATATTGATAATTTCATTAATCCTAAGCCAAAGGGTGAGGTGTCTGTATTTAATTCCAAAAATGGACATGATTTGCAAATTTTGAAATATGAAACTTCTAGTTTTGATATATATATATATATATATATATTTTTTTTTTTAATTATTTATTATTATTACTTTTTTACGAAATAGGAAACAAATCGAAAATCGAGATTTCAAAGACACAAATCGGGATTTTCTTTTTCGTACAGCACTAGTGGCAACATTACGCCCCAAAACACTGATTGGTCCTGTTTGGTTCGCGAGAGAACACAGTTGAACAGTCTCCGCAGATGTGCCTCACCCGTACAGACACTTTCCGTTTCGTCGTTGCTTCGTTCGCTCGCGGTCAGTGAGGACGAGGCGAATGGCGGAGCGTTAGGTGCAGGGTACATAACCACTTCACCAATGACACCCCAACCCATCAATAGTATTGAACTATTGCTGACTGTCTAACTGCCATCTGCTGCCCCACGGTGGAAGGGAAGAGTCACTGCGACACACTGACTCGAAGCATCTAAAAAAAAAAATCACTGCTTCCTCATGTTGAGAAGCAAGATGAGGTGGCTTGAGCATCTAATTAGGGCATCTCCCTGGGAGCCACTGTTCTTTTCGAAAACCTTTATACATTAACATACATGTTAGTGTTTCATGCCTCGAGACAGCTACTTAGTGTATAGTGTGATAACAATTTAATAACTCTCTATATTATATAACTGTAGCTGTATTGCAGGTCATTAGTGTACCGCAAAAGGAAATACTTGCTGAGAATATTACTGATGCGTTCAATAGTTTATTTTCGTTGGTTTTGATTGAGTAACTTGTCACAAATAGCCAGAGCGAGCCAATACACAGGCTGACAACTGGCAATGTACAGTTATGGCAAATAGAATGAATAATACATGATAATGAAAATTGATACTGATTGATAAAACGGCAAATAGATCTGCAGATATAAATAGAACATTTTACGGGCGGGCACGCTGTGTGCACACCCCGCCCCAACTCAATTAATCATAACCACAGCACATGCCCAGACCCGCACACTACACATATATACACATACAACACAAATGGAAAATATTATGGACCCAACAATGTTCCATTTCCCAGCAACATTCTCTCATTCTTCAGAACTTGCCCATGCAGTAACATAAGCACAGTTCTTAGTGTTCAATTATGCATATCATGGATCACATCAAAGTCCAAGACAGTGGAGATTTGGTTTGAATATTTTACATGTTTGCGTCTTTCATTTGGTCATTAAATTGAATATTTTATAATATTGCGAATAGCATTGTCGGGAAGGGTGAGTAGTTATGTTATGATGGTGCTGGAGAGTTGACTTGCATATTTTGTGGAGTCGAACCCTGAGAGCCTGGTGGAGAACCCAACTGGGACGTTATTGCTATGAGGAAAGACACCTATGCCACCCACAATGCAAGTGATCTTCACAGCAGAGATATAGCTTTTTTTTTTTTTCAACAAACATGAATCACCAGAGCTGAAAAACCAGGTTGCCTAGAAACGAGTTTGGTCCAACCATTGGTCAATCTAGCTGTAACAGCTACAATCTGTCTGGCAGTCAAAACCCTGTCAACACACAGTTAAATTATTGATCATTTTTTAGCAGATGACCATTCAAAGCCAGGCAATATTTGCTTCCACAGATTTTTCCACAATGCATCCTCCAGAACACCTGCACCTGTTCGGCTTTCACCAACCGAGGCTACAAGTTGGTCTGTTCGATAATATCGCACCGCTTTAGACTGTGACGTGATATCAATTTGTATTAGCTTTGAAATTGACACAATCCTTGGCGATTCTATGTGCATTTAAAAATAACGTTTTTTTTTTACCGAGCTATACATTTTTTCCACCCAAGAGGCCCCGCGGAAACGATACAGTCAGCGGGGGGGTAAGAAAGTACTTTTGCTTTTGTCTCGAGGTGTAATCGAATCGATATGCGAGAACCATCAATCGACCAGTCGATCGACCAGTCGGTGTCATGACTTACGTGTACTGCTGAGGGAACGTAAGCGCCAGGGCGCCAGGCCGGGCCGCTAGCAGCATCATATGGACGGACAGCAGGCAGCAGCAGTGGGCTCGTAGCGCCATCTTCCATTAAAACGCGCTCCTCGCGGATAAAATAAAACAGCTACTTGAAAACAACAAAAAAAGAGAGGATGGATAGTCTATAAATAATACGCGGCGGCTAATTCCGTGCCGCGACCGAGCCGTGTCTTCTCGTCATTCTGTTGGCACCGTAGCGCCGAGCGCAGCATCCCGAGAGCAGGCTCATGGATGCTGACAGCCGCAGCATCACTGCGGAGCGCGCCCCCGCGACTTTCCGCGCGCGCCCGCCGCTCGCAATTAGACGGACACAGGAACTCAACAGTCACGGGAAGTGGGGTTGCCGAGGGTGCTGCAGCACCACTGGTCTGATTGCGGTGCTGCAAGGGTTGCTGTAGGGTGCATCGTTTATTTAACAATTGTAATGGCAGCTCAGATAAGGTGTCCACGTAGAGGAAATGACCAGTCTTGACACGAGAATATGTCTAAAGGGTTCATTTATTAAGCTATACTGGACATTAGCCGGGTATCGGCTAGCTAAGCTAAGCTATGAGCTAAGCAGGAAAACATGGCCGAACAACTCCATCAGGAAGTATCACTGATATATAGCTGATGGGTGGGGACATCCAATGATGTCACAGCATGTAGCCAATCAGGACAATGGAGGCGTGACTCTACTAGTCACATTTCCATAACGCAATAAAACAAATTAACAATACATGTACTACGTGCATGTATTAGCCTGGCGAGCCAGAAGCAATGCATCAGCCACGCATTGCACATTGCCAGACGTTGCTATGTGCCATGCGTGGACGATGCACTGGTTCTGTCTCGCCAGGCGATACATATGGAAGTGGACCTCACAAATCACGAGTGTATATTTACTGGATAGTGGATATCTAGAAAAGCATGCAAATGATTTGAGCTGCATGGCAAAAGTAAAAAAAAAACATTTTGACATCACATTAAATATAATATTTTATATTAAAATTATATTATAAATGTGACAGGTTTTCTGAATTCTCTGTTTTCTTGAATGAGGCTCAAACTGCTGCCGTAGCACACACATAGTGCAGGGATTTCTATTCCAAGTCGAATGTAAGGGGCCTATACTTAAGGACTGGCTGAGAAGTGTTAGCGCGGCTGTCAGGTGGCGAAAGGACCACAGAGTAATTACAGTCCCCAAGCTAAATCCCAGCGGAGATTGAAACGCAACAAAATTACATAGCGACACCGTGGGGAGGACGCACCGCAGCACTGTGTAACACAGCCCCCCTAAGGATACAGATGCACCCATGCAGTCACACTAGTCATTTGAAACAGTGATAGTAGCAGGGCTTTGAACCGGTTCAAGGAACGAAAACGAAAACCGGGAACTTTAGGTATTTTCCAGAGAACGGAAACGAAACCGGAAACGTTATTATTTTTTATGTTCCGGAACAGGAACACTTATTTAAAAATAATGGTAACCGGTTAATACCGGTTTTATTTTGTTCCTCAAAAGGAGTGCACTTGGGGATAACTTCAAAAATAAAACAAGAGTATTTATAAAATCTAAGATACAGCAGTGAAGTAGGAAGCGCCACAAGACTTTTTGCAGCGTGTTGTTGTGGGTTCGCCCCCACACACAAGGAGACGTCGGCTCTAGAGCGCTACCAGCGGGCAGCAGCGGGTCTCTGTAGCGAGTCGGTGTGGGTTCGCCCCGACATATATTACATAGCATTAAACAACTGACAGGAACGAAATTAACCGTTCCGGGAACAATATTTTTTTGTTCTAACCGGTTCAGGAACGTCAATTTATTGGTGGAACACATAACCGGAAACGTTATAATTTTGTTTCTGTTCGGAACGAAACGCTTGGGAAAAAATATTGGTTCAAAGCCCTGGTGCTAATCCTCTATGCTATTGGTGGTGTCAGTAGTAAATCATCTCACTGGTTTAGAGTTCTTCCAAAAATTCAAGCTGTCGCTATAGAGCCATCTTGAATGTCACACAGAACGATGGGTCCAGGGGCCCCTCGCTGCCCTGACTCAATACCACATGTGACCATGTACCACATGTCTAGTCTTGAGTAATGTTTCTTTTTTTGAAATACCATCACACCACCAAAGCTTCTATTACCTAAATAATAAATTAGACCATTATCATGCCTTTTTTAGTTTTTGTTTTAACTGAGAAAATAATTCCCATGTTTATATTATACCAGCCATTTAAAAATGTTGATCATCCAGAAAATAACCAAAAATTTGGTTATTAACTATTCAGCTAAGTGTTTCTATTCGTGTAGGCATAATTATCCGATTTGCTTGACTACCAAACTATTCGATAGCTGGAGCTGCAACTAACAATTATTTTGATCGTCGATCCGCTCATTTTTCATGCACTATTAAAACAATGATTAACTTGAAACTTTTAAAATATTACTTAATATTATGAAACTTTTTATTGTCTCACTATCTTCATGTATTGCAAACTGAGCACAAACATGTCCAGTTTAATATAGGCATGGGAACTCTTCCATGCTATCTTATAACATTTGTTGCTGTCTAGCTGGGAGGGGCGATGCCCATTATTAAATACGTTATTGATATATAATACTGATATAATTATATCGCCATCACTCAACATGATGCAATGCTATATAAGGCTGTTATTCTCATGCTTCTTCCCATGTTTTCTGCAGATTCCATCACACAACATAAGCTGCTGCCCTACAAGGACTACATTCTTAAGGTTCCAACAGGTTGAAAAAAAACAAAAATCTGACGGTCTCTTCCATTTCAGTTGTTTATCTTTCCCTGAGTGTGAAATTGCCTTTCCGTGCATAAAGCAACATGAAAAAAAAATATTTTCCATGAGCTTTGCTACATCATTACGCAGCAGTCTTTTTGCATTGAAGGACAACCAGGGCTGACCGGCATAAACTGTCCAATAACTTTCTGAGCAACCAGCTGCTGAGTTCACTGACTTCATGCTTGTGGAAAGCAAAAGGTTACTGTATAGTACTAGTTGAAGCTATCACTATCACTCGTATATTTAGTGCATTCACCATGCAATGTCCAATGTCCTGGTGTAACGCTTGGTAGACTGGAGTTGATACATGTTGTATGCACTTAGGTTGTTCATGGAAGTGCCAAGATGACACGTTGATGGTAATGTAATATATTTGGGGAGGTCTAGGAGATTACAAACCAAACAACGAAATATGAACTTATTCTAACATTGTGAACAACATTGTCTGAAAGTCTCCCAGTTGGCTCCTTGCCAGAGGATACCACACGCGATGTGTTATGGAAATGGCACTAAATTATATCAATAGTAAGGCGACATTTCATTTCTCAATATGAAGATTAGCCAACAGTATGTGTATACAGTATATTTAAGTCGACAGTGGAAATTCTAGGGGTGCACTGTTCACGTTTTTTTTTTGCTCCTGATCCGATCCCGATCCTTTGATTTTAACAATCGGCCGATCCCGATCTCCGATACTGAGTCCCGATACCGAGTCCCGATCCTCGATACCGAGTACCAATAGATTTCAATAATCGATTAGTCAGCTAACGGTTGCACCTAGTTCTGAATACATCTCAGCATTTTATTGTCGGTAAAACAGATTATTTTATAATTGTATGTGTATTTATTGTGCAATCACACACTCCCGATTTGTGAATGTTTTTTTCTTTGTGAAGCTTTTTTTTCTTCTTTTTTTTGTTTTGTTTATTGCTGTGAAAGCACTAATACCTATCGGATGCGTCCTTGGAAATGATCATTTGCCATGAATTGGCAGGGAAATGGTTGTTTATAAAGGAATCACATCTGTAACACATAACATTGTTTCTCGTTTCTTTTTCCTTCTCCTATGTGGTTATGCTTATACTTATCAGTATAATAATTTATTCTGCTTTTGTGTTTTATTTTATTGACGTCTTTCCTGTTGTGTTTGCTGTTTTTAATATATTTGAGTGTATTTGACGTCCTATGTCTTATATTCTAGTTTCTTTAAAGTAACCACCCATCCCTCTGATTACAGCTTTACACACTCTTGGCATGCCAAATGGTAGTCACCTGAAATGGTTTTCCAACAGTCTTGATGGAATTCCCTTCTGCCTCTTTGCATCCAGTCTATGCTCCAGCTCACCCCAAACCATCTCAATTGGGTTGCAGTGAACATGCCTTGGACAGAGAATTGGCTCCCGAGGGCCGTGGACGGGAAGCGCGACCGAGATTGGGAGGGGGGCAGTGTAATGAATGGTGCCGCCGCGGCTCAGGTGCCGTGGGGCATGCTGGGATTGAAACCTTGAGTGACGGAGCTGTCGCTTGCGGAGGGGTATAAGTATGATCTGGATGATGCTTGGCAAGTAGCCAGGCTGGCCTCTTGTTGAACGTCATCCAGACGTGCCTTCCCCGGTTACACTTGCCTGCTCCTCCAAGTGGAGGCGAGTAGTCCTTGATCAGTACAGGCCAGACTGGACCAAACCATCTTGAAAGTGTTGGTCTCCAAAATGTCATCAGTTTGTCAACCTACCCTAGAGCATCAGCGCACCGAATCTGAGACAAATCCATCCATCATGGCGGCGGCGCAGGCAAAACCATTACATCCCCTACGCTCCACGTTTCGGGGATATAAAGAGCTGTTGAATATTGTGAAATATTCATACTGATTGTGAAATGTTAAAGACGGTCTACACAAAACCTGATTGTTTCCAACGGCGTTTTAAGAAAAAAAGGGTTTCCTCGTCCTGTACTTGAATTGAAATCGACACAACACAATGTGTCTCAATATGCATCAATTTCGGAGTCATAATCCATGCAACCTGTGTCCAACCCGAAGTAACGCCCTACGTTTAAAACTAGTTACTGAAAAAACAATTCTCTTTAGGAACAGTGTTTCAATGACCAAACTGAAAAAAAATGCCGAATTAAGGGCAATCAAGCCCCACCCTCCCTTGCCCAAATCAAGTGTATAATAAGAGTGAATAAAATGTTATTTCAGACCAGTGTTGTAGTTTTTGTTTTTCTTCTTGCCATTTGTGTGTGTGTGTGTGTGTGTGTGTGTGTGTGTGTGTGCGTGTGCTCTTGTACTTGTATGTGGGTATTGTTGTTTTAATGGGTTGGGAAGGTTGGGGATCGAGTGTTCCTTTTGTTCTCGTTGTTTTGCTTTGTTTTTTGCTGTAACGCACTTTGAATTGCTCTGCATGAAAAGTGCTATATAAATAAAGTTTGATTTGATTTGATTTACAACTAGTTGGTACGATGTCCAGCTACTTTCCAAGAATTCGTTTCAACTGCGAAACGTGGCATATTTCCAAGATTGTCATACATTTTTGGTCCAAAATACCTGATGATGACTTGGTGATTTAATAATATCCATTTTGCATAATCACATTCTATAGTAGACCAGTATAAATTAGATGTTGTGCTGGGATATGCAGAGAAGGCTGTTTTATAACATGTCCATTTGAGCCAGGTTTGAGGGGTTTTTTGTGTGTGTGTGGGCGTAATGTGTAAGGTTCTGTATCTGCCATGGTTTTATACTGTAAAACTGGGAGATGATATAGAAACTTGGAACGTGTTTCAGGATTTCAAAATCAAATTCACCGCATTTGCAACATTGGCATTCGTATTAAGTCCTGTTATATGTTATGTTATGTTATATACTAAGTTGTCATATGCTGGCCCACTGCTTAGTCGTACGTACAAATGTAGAGCCATACAGAAAAACTCAAATTGTGTGTTGTCCTCCAATTGGCACAATTTTCAATCCACCAAAACCCGGTGTGAGACCTAAGCATGTACGGGTTTGGAAAAGGTTTTTTCTTTTTCTTTTTTTAGAAAAAGCTTTATTCACATCATTTCTAACAAATGATTTGCTATACATGTTTAACTGGTAACGTAGCCAGAAAATACACTACATTAAATTAAACTACTTGAACTAGCCTGGCAAGCCAAACCAAACGAACCGTCCACGCATCGCTCAAACGTTACGCGTGCGATGCGTGAACGATTCATACAGCTGTCTTTTAAGTGTATAAATCTATATTTTGATATCAGATTCGGTTGTATTGACTCCTACCCATTGTCGTTTTGCTGTGCTTCTTACTGTATTTGTTTGTTTTTATTCTTTTCATTGTTTTGTGATATGTACGTGTTATGGACCCTGAGTCTGCAAATAAAGATGTGATGTATGATTGGGTCTGACTTGCCAGGCTAGACCTGAACCAAACGGTGATGGATGAGCAGAGGCTCTATGGTAGGCCAAACTTTTTTTTATTTGTAAAATTACTTCAAAGCCAAGTACCTATCCCACAAATAACAACTAAGATTAAATATAATCATTTGCATGTTGCAAATTGATCCTTAAATACACTTTTTCGAGACCATTCTATAACACTTGGTGGCCAGAAATATATTGTAGATTAGGAATCAGAAAGTGTGTTTTAACTTCTTTTGTCGTTTAATGCCGAACGACACTTGTCTAGGAAGGTGAATATCGCCGACTTTATTCGTGGCTTGTAGGTTCGTGGTATTGGCAAACTACATTACCCGTCATGCACCGCTTTGATGCGTCCCACCCACCCGCAGCAGCAGCAGGCTGGCGGCACCGTCCCTCCCTCTTCATTGACCGGTCGCTCTACACGCACAACACCTACCTCCATCTGTCCTCCGTGAGTACCGTTAACTTATTTCCCGTGTCATCATAATTATTTGTGCCATTTTTATTTCTACGTTAAAACGCCGTCACTGTCTGAAATGCCGACATTTGTCCCGACTTGTTTGTTCTTATTGAAAGTATTGCGTGTTAAGTGGTTATACACAGAGAGCGTGGGGCTGTTTTTCTCATTGTTCTATGCTGCGCTGACAAAGAGAGGCTGGCACACTGTTTGCCGTACAGTTTCTGTCGCTAAACGCTATTGTTTGTGTGGGCTTGGGGGGAAGGCACAATTTGAGCATTGTTGGCGTTTTTCACGCCCGTTTGTCTACAAATTGGCGAGACGTCGCTTGCCCAAATGCCGCGGCCGCTTAGTGACATAACGGGTATTGTCCCGACTGATGCTTTATGGCAGCTCTGCGCTCGCTGGCGATAAATAATAATTTACACATTTTGACAATTATTTCACCCCTTTCTTATAGAATGCTGCTGTCGATCCGGACAAACGGAAGGAAATGACTTCGGGTGTTGTTGTTGACACCCAACAAAGAGCCATAAAAAGCGTCACCGGGCGCCGAGAGACTGGGCTCGCCGCAGGGTGGTGCTTGGTAGGAGGTGCACCTGGTTGCTGTCACGCGGGGATGTGCCGATGATGAAGATGTCGATGCTTTCTCTGTTCTGTGGCCTATAAACAAACCACTCGACAGATGAACCAGGCTTCCCATTCATAAGATCCAGTGCGTGATGGAATCATTTCCATAGCCCGAAAATGCTTTGGTTGCTGCATTCTGGCCACCAACTAAGCAGGGGTCCTGCTAGAGAGCCCTGTACCATCACCACATGCCGCTCGAGTGAGGGTTGTTAAGAAGAGGGTCATAGTTGCTTTGTGCCAGGTCAAAACGCATTCAAGAAACCATGCCTTCCCTGGCCAATGAGCACAACTACACTGGCAGCGACCTATCTATGTCGCTGGGTGAGTGTGACCTCCCAGACCCACGGTTCTTTGATCCATCGGGCAGTGGAGGGGTGTGCTTCAAGTCCAAGAGCCTTCCAATCCTGAACGGCTCCTGCTTGTTGCAGCCGGACTGCGATGATGACTATGATGCAGCGGGGATGGAGGAGTGCCGACTCGTCACCACCACCACCACAACAACCACCACCACCCCCGGTTCTCCCAATGTCTCGGCAGGTGAAGCGGATGAGACGAGTCACCTGCAGCCCAAAACCCCCGACTCTAGCTTGGCAGATTCGCCGTCGATGCGTAGTACTGACTTTGCCCCAACTTTGTCCACGATGGCTGGGCTGAGCGGCTCGCTGTGCGGCGAGGGACGGGCAGGCGGATCCAAGAAACCCGGCTTCTCTCTGACACGGCTCGTTGGTGTGCCCGTGCGGAAGTGTGTGCGCGCCATTCTGCGCGACTCGCGGTGTTTCTTGTTCTGCATGTGCTATTTGACTTTCATCCAGTCACTGATGGTGTCGGGCTACCTGAGCAGTGTAATCACGACTATTGAGAAGCGCTACAGTCTGCGCAGCTCCGAGTCCGGTCTCCTGGTCAGTTGCTTTGACATCGGAAGCTTGCTCGTGGTTGTGTTCATATCGTACTTTGGCGGCCGTGGCCAGCGACCTCGCTGGCTGGCAGTGGGTGGGGTGCTCATCGCCGTCGGTGCCGCACTCTTCTCGCTGCCGCACTTCATCTCGCCGCCTTACCAGATCCAAGAGTTGAACGCATCGTCGGACCGCGAAGGACTCTGTCTCGGGCCCGGTGCAGGGGGGCGGGATTTGCCATACACGTCGTCGTCGTGTCAGCGTGACGTAGAAGGAAACGAACACAGCCTGTACGTGGCGCTCTTCATCTGCGCACAGATCCTCGTGGGCATGGGATCCACACCCATCTACACTCTGGGGCCCACGTACCTGGATGACAATGTCAAGAAGGAGAACGCATCGCTCTACCTCGGTAAGACGCACATCCTCGATCACTTGTGAAACAGACAAGCTTTCAAGAAAAGTCATTTCTCAATTAGAGCAGTGATGCGTCACGGCCAGAGAGTGGCAACGAAAGGTTTTGTATGTGAGAGAGAGAGATGGTGAGACAGAGGGATGAAGAAGAGGGAGAAAGAGACAACATCTTATCTCAAAAATGTGGTAAAAACATTTTTCTGTGCTGCCCAGTAGCTCAGTCGGTTAGGCAGTGCACTGCAAAGAACGCATATGCCTTAATGGCACGGCGAGACGGTGGTTCGAATCCCACCATCGACGCATGTCTACCCCTCATCTTCACCTGTTTCCACTAATGCTAATAAATAAAGCTTGGAAAAAACAGCCTGAATGGGCTGGAAAAAACATTTAATTTTTTTTTTCTTGTATCAATTATGCTGGCTGCTACTGTCCACAAGTGACCCTGATCGGGGCTCATTCATTATAAATCGACATTGTGGACCAGCGTGCAAACCTAGCAAGTAGCATCTATGCTAATCCTGGTCTATAACAATATCTTCCCTCTTGTTTCATCTACCATGTTGCAATGATTAATGGCTCTGTACTGCCTGTCCTTAAATTTCATTCATTCATTACTATAACAAAATGAAAATATTAACAAACTATGGTGGCCTCCATAAAAAAAGGAAAGCTATTATCCATGATAGGTATACACTTCCATTCTTTGTTTGCATCAAAGTTCTAGGAGTGCAAACCTACCCCTGCCGTTTCTTGGTTACAGACACGAGAGCTAACATGTATGTTCTTGTGGTTGTTGTGGGGAAGCCAATGTGCACACAAGAGAGAACAAAGAAACACCACTCAACCCCCTAAAGTACTGCTGCCATGGTCATAATTCTAGCTTGGTGCTAGGGAAGTGCTACAAAGCACAAAAAAATGCTGCGTTAAAAAATATTGATTTTCTTCTGTGTGAGCTTTGACGCACTCTTTGACTGAACGTTCATGAATGTGCTCATCGAAATCCAATTCCAACAGCACTATGTGCAAGGGAATGACCTGCACAAGTTCTGAAAAGATAGTGAACGTGAGAATGTGTGTAGGTAAGGTAATGTTTCATGGTTGGTTCAGACATAAATATGAATTAGTTAGGGGTGGTTTGTGGTAAGGAGATGGAAAAAGGACACTGCAAGATTGGCGTGTGTTTGTGGGAGGGGCAGGGTGGGCGGACCAATCAGACCCCTATAATCAACATATTGATTCTGGGATAAACACTAGAGTTAATAATTATATTGAGGATCTGCACTATGGAGCTGAGTCACCCTTTGCAAAAATACTGCTATTATTAAAGCTAGAAATGCCATTGTGATAATTGGTAATTGAATTGATGTGTTAGGGATGGGCAACTGGCGGCACACGGCCCGCTCCCCCTAGTGCAGCCCACGAATAGATTAATAATTATAATAATTAAATGGTTTAAAAAAAACGAACAGGGTCCGCGTTGGCCGAGTGGTTATGGACACCGCACCTAACGTGACCCCATTCATGTTAGTGGCGCTGTGTCTACCACAGCGTCTGCAGTGTCGTGAGTTCGACTACGCTCGTCGACTTGTCTGCAATGTACCCCCGATCTCTTCAACCCAGTTTCCGACTAATCCTATATAATGAAGATGCAAAAATGGCGCTGACGCCGGAAAAAATAACATAAAAAAAAAAAAGAAAACGAACAAACTTGTAATTACGGTATACTCCAATAGACCAATAGAAGGCGCACATTAGACAAACGATAGTAGGCCGTAGCTCTTTGCGCAACAGTGATGAATTCCAGCCATGCCCGTTTCTCAATACTGAGCTGTTGCCAACAGCTCGTCATAGAGATGAATAGCCCTTTAGGTGCTGGACAGACCGCAGTTATGAGAAATGTCCAATGTGCGGCTAGACCCGCTTGCTAGTCGCTATGATCGCAAACATAACAATTAAACATAACTCTTTTTTTTTCTCCACAAACTCAAGCTGCTGTCTCGTTCAATCCCCCCGGATTATGAGAACATATTTGTTAATTGCTGTGTTCACATTAACGTAAGTCACAGGCTTACGGCATTGCAATTTCTGATGCTTTCTTCAGTTCGCTGACATTAATAGAACATAGTTTCTAACTATGCCAGGGTAATTTCACTGACCATGCATATTGAGCGTTAAACACGTTATTGAATGCGCCTTTCTTAACTATATCTGCATTAAGTTTTTAAGCAGACTTCTGCACGAGAGCGAGAGAATCATTTTATATAGAGAGTCATTTGTAGTGTAGCATTTGTACGTATCCCAGTTATTTGAAGTGCATGTTCATGTGGGTCTCTAGTGATACTGCTGAAAAAACGTCTTTATCATAGAAGTTGCGCATCCCTGATGTACATCATTGTTGTCCTGATGTATCAGCGCATCCCATTTTCATTTGCCTGGTTATAAATTATATGACTGAAAACATTGATATAGCATTAATTGTATTGATCCCACAATCTCTACACTTCAATCCACACAAAAATATCTAAAAACGTTTTGTAAAAAATAGAAGTAGATGATAAAACTTGAAAGGGGATTGGATTTTATTTTTTGGGTGGGGGCAAAATCATACATGTCACTGTCATGTAGTTCGAACAGCTTGACGGTTCTGTCCTTTCGAGAGCTCCAAATCGGCTACCCGCTGTGACGGTGCCAGCGTTATTAGGCAGTAAAAATGTGTCCAAGTGTGCTGGAGAGGTGAATAAGACTGCATGGTGGAGGCTGTGGGTGTAATAAAGTGTGATGGAAGGCCCACTGGATCCAAACTGACAGATGGCTTTCTCCCATCCCCGCCGGCGTTACGCTGCTGCCCTCGGCTCCAAATAGCCTTTGAGTTTAAATTCTCCAAAAGATGTGAAATGCCCGCGCCGCACCTCTAACATTGTGAAACAGTACAATGCTGTCACTTTATACGTCTATGTATCATATTCCGATGGCATTATTTTGAAATGGGGTCGGAGCTGTTGATCAATGGAACGTGCGTCTCTCCGGAAGAAATATTCCTTGAGTCAATCGTGTGGATGTCTTGGTATTTACCCGCAGCAATGAGTGGCTCTGAATTCTGGTCTTTTTTTGTTTGTTTGTTAGTGATCAGTATTTAGCTAGTGTCTTAATGACATTTTTTCCCCCCGATCCTATTCTTAGAAAAAGTTCATTTCCGATTCATTCAGATTTTCCGATCTGATTTCCGATCCTTTTTTTCAAGTTACTTGGAAAAACGCCCACAATGCAAGTGGTGTAAATGTTTAAATAAAAATAAAAGTCCCATTCATAAAAATAAATGGGACTCAATGAGTTACGATAGGATTAAGAACAACAAGATTGATTGATGTGTTTAGTGTAATGCTAGAGAGAGAAAGACAGGCAAGTATCATTAAACCACAATTATGTAAAAAAAAAATCTAATCGATCTAATGAAACCCGCTGACTAAACGCCTAATAAAAACACCCACAAGCCCAATGTGGCCAGCTACAATCTATAAGAATCACCGATGGAAATTGTGCAAGGTTAGTCTGTCATCCAAAGGCCCTTATCCCCACCCATCAAACATCGTGGTAACCCTAGCGCAAGTCTGCAGTGTTTTGCCTCACAGACTAGAATTAACCCCTTGTGGTCAGAGCAGAGTAGCCGCCTGCTGCGATGCGACCGTTGACTGGTGGTGACTATGATGTAGGAGCGACTTGATGCAAGCAGGCATGTCGTTTGAGGGCCGTCTGGCCATCAAACGCTGTGGCAGGCTGGCA
Organism: Bregmaceros cantori; assembly: GCA_900302395.1. Taxonomy (NCBI): domain Eukaryota; kingdom Metazoa; phylum Chordata; class Actinopteri; order Gadiformes; family Bregmacerotidae; genus Bregmaceros; species Bregmaceros cantori. The sequence goes on along the minus strand of OMKY01231506.1, from coordinate 9,096 downwards.
GACACGCCGTCGTCGCATTGGAGCAAGTCTCCTGCTAAATATGACCAGTAAATGCTTTATTTTATGTATGATGTAATATTTAACAGTTAATAAAACATAACTAATTAATTAATAACTGAACTGCTCAGTGATCTTGTGAATTTCAAGGTGGTCTCAGCCACACAAAAGCTAGCTTTAGCAATGATAGGGATGCAATTCTGGGATGTTCAGTCGATATTGATTTCCATTTCTCTCCCCTTTCTTTCTTTATGCACATTATAGTTTGTGCCTTTTTACATCTCAAAGAAGTTAGTCATTTATTTATTTTTTCATTGTGATTTTCATTTTTCATAATCGACCAAAATCACAATTTTCATTAGAATTCGATTCATTGTACAGCTATACTTGTCAGTAAGGTGGACTTGGCTGAATCCCCATTCCCCATGTCAACTGGGACCTGTACCATGAACGGAGCTTCGCTGTGTGAGTGGGATTAATTCGGGGCTGCCTACAGCTGGGTTAACATTCCTAACGCCATGAGGTGGACCTGGAATCTGTGCTTTGGCCTGAAGCATAGCCACCCCCTCCCTTACATACATAACTGTATGTACGCCAGAGAGAATTTGGCAGCCGCGCAGAGTTCACCACTCATGTAATCTGCTTCCAAACATAATCTTATCGGTAAACTGTGCAGCAACAAAGGACGCGCAACACCATATGCGATAATTATTATTTTAACCCCTTCCACGTACTCTAATTCCCACATGCGAGGAGATATGGGCAGAGTAGCCATAAAAATGACTTAAGTAAAAGTAGTGTTACCTTAGCAAAATATTACTCAAGTAGAAGTAAAAAGTAGTCATCCAAATAGTTACTCAAATAAAAGTAAAAAAGTATTCCACAAAAAAGTTACTTAAGTAGCAAAAGTACTGAGTAACTTTTAGTTTTAAAAATGAATGAAAAAAGATGGATGAAAAAAATTAATGAAAAAAAATGATTGCCCGAGAGCGAGACCGAGTGGGAGAGAGCGAGAGACACCAAGAGAGAGAGAGAGAGAGAGAAAGCGCCCGAGAAAGAGATATGACATCAACATATGTGCCAACGGTTCCCTACGGGCGTCGCAAAAGTCAGAGTTAATGTAACTTTAGTACTGAGTACTTTTTACTGACAGCTCAGTAAAAAGTTTTTTTTTTCACCTCAAATTTACTTGAGTAAAAGTAGAAAGTAACTCGTGAAAAATGTACTCCAAAAGTAAAAAAGTAGACAAAAAAATTGTAAAGGAGTAAATGTAATGCGTTACTGCTCATCTCTGCATGCGAGTACATTTTTCTTTATTCTCTGTAACACATTTCATTAGATGTACAATAGTAGTGCACTTGCAAGCCCTTAGCGTATTCATGTATGTATGTATGCATGTACGTTGTACCCTATGTAGGTATATTATTTAAGAATTCATTTTTGGTACTGTTAACATTCCTAACGTATGCCATCGAAGGACATGCCAGTATCACATTTTGTCACGCACGCACATGCATTGACATTTGACAATACAAACAGTAAATAATGGCATTAATACAAATAATTGGAACACATTAAATGTATCTCAATTTCATTGTATGGATGTACAATGACAAATAAAGTATTCATTCATACCTGTGTGGGGGGAAAACGGTGGAAAAAGACACATTTTAATTCTGGCTTACCCATGCAGCTCTATCATTATTTATACACATCTTGTGTACTAAACCTATTTGATGTACCAGCTAGGGGCTTTGTTTAATCTCTGCCAACCTCCCCAGCATTTTGCCTGCCACACACCGGAGTGACAGCTTCTCTGTGTATCACATGTACTGGACTGCCTCCTACCTTTGTGCGTGTCTAGCGTGCGCCGGAGTGACTGGCTGTGTCGGAAATCGCTCCCTCTCCCCTACTCCCTACCCCCCATATAGTGCACTCACTTATAGTGCACTCAACGGCAACTGCAGAGATTTCGGACACTAGAGTCGGCGTCGTCAGAATTATTATAACATATAATAATGAAAAATTGTATTATAAAATTCAACAATCATCACAAAAAGTCAGAAGTACTACATTTATAACGATTTGCTGCAGTCGGTCGCTATTTACTCCCGCCGCAGCATTTTTAAAAAAGTTTAGGTTATTTTTAAAACGTCTCGCAATGCATTGTGGGTTATATTGCTCCGTCTAGGGTACATCCGATGCTCACTACATTTCGCGGTGCATTATGGGATATTTCAGTGCACTATCTAGGGTACATAGAGAATTCGGACACCCCAACAAAATGGCGTGCACCCCATATGGGGGATAGGGAGCGATTTCGGACATAGCCAGTGTGATTTCTGTGGCGTTGGTCAACTCTGGTTCGAGCAGACGTTGACAGGATCGACTGTACAAGTTGGGCAGAGCAGCATGTCTCTTTCTCTCTCTCTCTGGCACGAAGGAAATAGCCACCGCTTGCTCTATTGATCTCAATTAGCCAGATAATTTAATGCCGTGATAAATGTGGTTGACGGCGAGCCAGAATGGGAATACAACCGTGCATGGCGGGGGCAGATGGGCTGGCAAAAACGGTGTGTGTGTGCGTGCACGTGTGTGTCTGGGTATTTGCCTGTGCCCTATAGAGCTCACATAATCTTTATTGTACATATTTACATCCTACTGCTTGTTTGTTGGACACTGGGCTGCTGTAATAACTGACAGCAATATAATGTATAGCCAATAACTCAGTTCTACACACTCTAACGTCATGTCGCACACCTTTGTATAGGTCTCTAATACCGTTCTTTTATCACAAAAATGTGATATTGTAAAAATGAGTTTCCAATGTATATTATAACGGCCAGCGACTAACTTGCACCACGGGGCAGCAGCACATCATGTAATGCGGCCAAAGAGGGGGTTTATTAATCAATTCGTTAACGCAACACACATTTCAGAATTTGCCAATTTCTACCAATATTGTTCTTAACTTATTAACTTCTTAACGTTCTCAGTAGATATAGCTATGGCAACAGTAGTATTGCAAATGTTTCTACTTTCTAGACAATTAAATGGGAAGATGGGGTCCTTGTATTTGTGACATAATTGCAGTAAATCAAATAATTATTTGATCTCCAGGAATGCTATTAAAGAAAATCAAATCAAAGCCTCCATTCGTCTATTGTGAGTCTATAAAACTTGAACGGAGTGACGGAGTTGAAAAGTGAACGCATGAGTCAGCACTGTATCCTTGTGGTGGGATCCCATAGTTTGTATATGTCTCTATTTTACAATGCTGCTAATCTTTTGTTGTTTTACAATGATACTGCAAAAATCCCCTTGTGAAAAATGATAGCAATAATGACGTCGCATTTTCTAAAGAAGGCTTGAGGAATCGGCCTCCATGTGGCAGTTGGCTTGCAGGCCTGTTCATGCTCATCATATTTACTATCTCCACTTGTAACAGAATGTGCACCAACATGGTTTTTCCTTTTCCAGGGGCGTCAATCCGGTTTTGTTCTGTTTAGACTAGGTAGGTCTATTCGTGGATGTTGTTGCGCCATTGTCTGGGATGTCTCCCTCTGCTTCTTTGATCTTTTACTAATCCGTTGAGGCTATGTTTTGTTGAGCCAATTTGGGAGAGTTTATATGAGTGACCTCAGTCAGTCTGCGTAATTTCGATGTGATCCGTGAGTTTGATTTGTCATCCATCGCATGATCTGGTTTGGTAATGTACTGTAAGTATTGTTCTTTGTTCACTTCATGCTGATGAATGTGGGAAAGCAGAGGGAATTAAAGATTGATCTGTTCTTATTAATGTTTTTTTTTACTTCTATGGTACAGATCAAGCTTGGGGCAATATTCCTCACATGAACAGAGACGCATACACACACTCACACCCATAGAAGGCTGTGCAGCACTCCCTGCCCCCATGCTGACTGCTTAGCAACCCCTGTGGGATTATCACATGATATTCTCGATCGTTCTACACATTCCCTGCAGACGGCACCAGGAATGTGGCTCTACGACCACATCTCAACCATTCGTAGTCAGGGACAAGATATCAATAGGAACAGAAAACATTCTGATACTGCCAAGCTGGCATCCGTATCATGAAGGACCTTAAGCCTGTTTTGCTATTGGCATCGGAATTGATATTTTCAGCTCATGGTGCCGCTTATTCAAAATGGAAAACAGAGATATGTATCACAGGTGTCTGACAGAGATCCAGCGTATTGGTATCGGCAAGAGGAAATGTCAATCAACTAAACATGGAGTGCTACCTGTCCTCAACCAAACAGTCACGGCTTGTGAATCTGATGGCAACCATGTTGTTGTTGTTCATGGATGAGCAATGATTTCTGGCATTACATGCTATCCATTTTAAATAAACATAGTCATGCAAGCTGTTACCGTTTCTATGTATCCCACCCCCTTTGGCTGGGGTACCTACCATATAGTAACTGTACTGTATGCTAGGTAGTGTTGTGGAGAAGCCACAAGACTATCAAATGGTGATTGCGCATCAGTAGATAGATAAATATATACTTTATTGATCCCTGTACATCAAGGTTAAGCAGCATTAAATAAACCTTGAACAGGCTACTAAAGGGGGTTCCCTGTAGCAGTTAAAACACACACAATATCCCTACTGATCCTAACTGTACTCCTACCGATCCGCACTGTGCCACACCAGTGTGAAACCGATGCCTCGCGTGCTTCGGACAGACCTCACTCAATACAGACTGGGCTCTATTGCTTATTTCCTAGCCGTGCAAGAGTGCTGCACTCCCTCCGTGCCCACCCTCATTAGAGGACAGCCATGGAGAGAGGTGAAGGTGGTGTGAATTGTGAAGATGTTTGGGGCATACCGCAAGGGACCAGCCTTGTACATTTGAGCCTATATTAATTTCCATGAAACATCTAGGCAGTGTTATCCGGGACAGGTCCCTGCTTATGCTTGGAGCAGCAAGATGCACGGTTTGCTAGTAGCTCAGGGATAGACTGGCGAGCCAGAACCAACGAATCGTCCACAAATCGCACGCGATTAGAACATCCATTGCGTCTGGTAAACCATAGAAAGATGTGTCCAAAAAAGTGTCAATCAAATCGTGTTATCCAGTCACAGTGCAGTAGTCAAATAATTCGATTGGTCAGCCCGTATACGGGCAACGTCTGATTCTGTCTGATTCGCAATGTATGGTCTAGCGGCGTAGCGATACATTGGTTCTGGCTCACCAGGCTAGCTCAGTGATATAGGGTCCAGCTGTAGCTCATTCAGAGAGAGGCCGCTCGAGTGACTGAAGGGTCAAGGTTGGTAGTTTGGATCTCGGCTCCGGGAGTTGGAACCCCAAATTGCTCCCAATGGGTCGTTGGGCGCCCATCATGGCAGCCACCGATTAATTAACCACAGATTAACCCTCGAAATTGAGGGTAATTGAGTTCAGCATGCTTTCCACTGGGATTCTACATAATATACCTTTTTAACATGTGATCGATAGCAATTGATTACCAACAGCGGAGCCTAAAGCATATTAAAATATGAGGAGTACAGCTGGGGGAAGTGTAGGCAGTCTGATTGACATGAAAAAAATGCTTACCCTTAAATTGTAAATGTGTTGACATGTTGAGGCTTTAGCTGTTCAGTCTGTTAGCACAGCTTATCTATATAATATCATGACATACATAGAATAGGTCCTGCCCCTGCCTGCTTGTCTGCCTCTCTCTCTCTCTCTCTCTCTCTCTCTCTCTCTCTCTCTCTCTCTCTCTCTCTCCGTCTCTCTTCCTCTCTCTCTCCCTCGCTCTCTCTCTCTTCCTCTCTCCCTCGCTCTCTCTCTCTCTCTCTCTCACTCATGCGTTAAATCCACTAGGGATCAAATGATGTTGCAAAGTGTGCCATAACGCCACCATCAAAACAGATGCACTGAGATTGACACATTGAATAAATGAAGAAACGAATAAATAAATAAAAATGAACATGTTAATGTGCCAACTGTGTCCAGCAAATGGTATGCCAGATCCATCAACTTTTATATTCATTCTGAAGAATAATGTCAATGGAACAAGCTCGTGTTCAGTGACCCTCCATGGTCACGCCCGTTACTCAACAGAATGCTGAAATAGGTTATTGGGACAAAATGTGGGCTTCCTGCCATGCATTATGGGAAACGCAGTGAAGCAGGATTATTTCTTTTTCTGACAGAATTAAACCTAGTTTTCCATGAATGAAATACCATCTCTCTGTTCTGTAGTTATTTTCGTGGATGCAAGCACCGTTTTTTTTTTTTGAGAGTTAGTGACAGGATTAAATCGGAAACTGGGATGAAGAGTCGGGGGGGGAGACATTGCAGAAAAGCCGGAGAGGGTAAACAAACCCGCAGCGCCGCTCTGCCTGAGGGACGTGCGCTCTAACCACTCTGCCACCGCGTGCCCCCTTACCATCTCTCTGTTAAAGGGGAGACCCGCCCCTTTTGAGAGAAGTCAAAACACTTCATTGGCACTAAGTCGTCTTCTAAAGCCACACACATTATGCATGTACTCCACAGTGCTGATGCACACGTCTGCTGGGAAAAGAGAGAAAAGTTGGCCAGAGAGCTCCGGTGGCCAACCTACATTTCCTACTAAGGCTGCAGACTAGAGGGGGGCCAATGGAGAAATCTTGTTTCATTGTGCCTTACTCCAAGAGGATAACCTCGAGGGAGCCACTGCACCACACTCCCTCCCTTCTCAGTGGAGGGAGTCTCTCCAGCACACACCCCTACAGCAGTAACTAAAGCCCTGCAGAAGTTGCGCCGACAAAAGTTCAAGAGATGAAAAGTACAAAAGTTCAGTGCGTTGAAACAGTCAGAAGATATGGGGAACGAGACTGTGACGTCAGGCGAGGAAGCCTGCTGCCATTTCAGGTGGAGCGCGCCGGTGCTCTTCCGCCTTGTGACGCGCGGGAGCGTGCACGCGCACACATGCACACACACACACCAACACACACAGCGAAGCAGCCTGCGTTGATAAGCACACATGTGTGCATGCCCCGCTGCTGGGCACGGTCGTGCACGCGTAGAGAATCCAGTGGACCGCGGTGTACACGCGCGTATACGCGTGCACGACCGTGCCCAGCAACGCGTGCTTATCAACGCGGGCTGCTTCGCTGTGTGTGTTGATGTGTGTGTGTGTGTGTATGCGTGCACGCTCACACGGGGCAATTCCCACGAGGTCTCTGCAATGAGGATGAACTTGAATATTTATTTTATATTCTCGATACAGACCATTTCTACCACCTATCTACTTTTTGTTTGTTCATGTTAAAATTTTCGGCCGTGTCCACGAATGCTCAGATGCGCGTGCGTGATTGCGCGCCAGTCGGCATGCGAGTGGGGGAGGCCGCTCCTAATAGCGCCTCCAAAGGACGCATCGCATTGGTTGCGATGCGTTTTGGAAGCGGACTCGAATGTGATCGCTCGTCCCCAATTAATTCATTGTAAAAAGAAAACAGACAGAGCCAGAGACAGAGCCCAGCTCTCTCCCCGTGTCCGTCGGGGCTGTTTTGCTACACCAGAGTAACTGCACAGACCGACGCACAGGGCTTTGAACCGGTTCAAGGAACAAAAACGAAAACCGGGAACTTTTTGTATTTTCCAGGGAACAGAAACGAAACCGGAAACGTTATTATTTTTTATGTTCCGGAACAGGAACAGTTATTTTAAAATAATGTTAACCCGTTAATACCGGTTTTATTTTGTTCCTCAAAGGAGTGCACTTTGGGATAACTTCAAAAATAAAACAAGAGTAAAAATCTATGATAAAGCAGTGAAGTATGAAGCGAGCGTCACAGGACTTTCTGCAGCGTGTTGTTGTGGGTTCGCACCCACACGCAACGAGACGTCGGCTGTAGAGCGCTACTAGCCGGTCTCTGTAGTGAGTCGTTGTGGGTTCCCCCCAACATATATTATAAAGCATTAAACAGCTGACAGGAACGAAATTAACCGTTCCGAGAACAATATTTTTTTGTTGTAACCGGTTCAGGAACGTCAATTTGTAGGTGGAACTCATAACCGGAAACGTTATAATTCTCTTTCTGTTCAGAACAAACCGATTGGGAAAAAATATCGGTTCAAAACCCTGGTCATATCGCTCTCTCTCTCTCTCTCTCTCTCTCTCTCTCTCTCTCTCTTTCTCTCTCTAATATCTCTCCTCCCAGGAGGATATGAAAAGCGGAGAGATTTCCGGGGATTGTAAATCAAGAAGAGGCATTCAATTACATTTTGAAAAGAGATGTTTTTTTCTACTGAAAGTTACTCAGTACTTTCGCTACTTAAGTAACTTTTTTGTGGAGTACTTTTTTACTTTTACTTGAGTAATATTTTGCTGAGGTAACAATACTTTTACTTAAGTCATTTTTATGGCTACTCTGCCCATATCTGGACTTGAATGTGGACGTGTTAACTGCATGTGATTGCTCTCTAGTTCATGGGTGCATCAATCCTCTGCATTATGTATGCCCACTCACTATTGGACCACACACAGTTCATCTTGATTGGTAATTTACTGGAAATACTAAAGATGAGAACACTTGTGAACATATTTGTTTGATGAGACAAACCATCAAAAAGAAAATCATCAAAATATCACAGTCAGTATGAATTCATTGTAATGACCTTATGTGAGAGTGTTGATACTTTTACTGTACAACTTGATACAACTTGATACAACTTGATACAACTTGATACAACTTGATACAACTTGATACAAATTGATACAACTTGATACAACTTGATACAACTTGATACAACTTGATACAACTTGATACAACTTGATACAACTTGATACAACTTGATACAACTTGATACAACTTGATACAACTTGATACAACTTGATACAACTTGATACAACTTGATACAACTTGATACAACTTGATACAACTTGATACAAATTGATACAACTTGATACAACTTGATACAACTTGATACAACTTGATACAACTTGATACAACTTGATACAACTTGATACAACGTGATACAACTTGATACAACTTGATACAACTTGATACAACTTGATACAAATTGATACAACTTGATACAACTTGATACAACTTGATACAACTTGATACAACTTGATACAACT
>OMKY01231504.1:0-11524 GCA_900302395.1 Bregmaceros cantori | reverse complement strand
TCTCGGACACTATAGTATTTAATAATTCTACAATAGATACTGCAGCAGACAAATCTTTTAACCCATTCAGTACCCTGTTCATGAGAATACATTTGCACGGAAGATTGAAGTCCTAATGATATCTAGACAAATACTACTTCTAAAATAGAGAGGAGGGCGTTTCTATGGAAACCTGTCTTTGAAAGGTAGTTTGTTCCCATGGCGGTGAGCATGTTTTTGTAAGCCGTCTATGGACGTCTTTCAGAAAACAATTGTACTACCAAATGTAATACATGCCATTTCTAGTATACCGAGGCTTCATCCAAGAAATCCAATGCTCCACCACATTGCATATAAGACAGGTATATATGACATATACGTCTTCTATTTGGGAGGGAACTAGTGAAATGACTTATACATTTGTATTTTGCCACAACGGAGGACTGGGATACTAGCATGAAAGATATAAACACATGCTGGCCACAATGGACTCCAGCGGGGGAATAACAAATATATAGCAAACCAACACCAGGATTTGTGAAGCCCTGACTTCATTGTAGAAAAAAAGTACTTGTAAATGAGTAACACAGTTTTGTTTCAAAGATGTATCACCCAATGGATTCAAATTAGCACAACACCTCTTTCAGGCCAAATGATGAGTGACAACACCTGTTCAATTCTGACCATGCTATACAACAAACATGCTGTCGCTTTGTGGCCTGAGAGCCAATCAAACTCCAAACCGCTTCAAGGAACGGAAACGAACACCAACAGAATTTTAGGGAATTTTATGAGCAGCGGAAACGGAAAAAGATTTCTTCAACTGTTCCGGAACAGAAATGGAACATTATGAAATCCACAAAACCGTTTTTTTTCTTCTGTTCTCTATATATTTTAACATTTCCTATGTCTGGGAGACTATTTCCGGTTGTGCATCCAACCAACTTTTCACTGTCTACCAAATATATTTTGTATTATATCTAAACTTAACATTGCAGAATTTAAGGAACTTTAAGAACGAACTACATTTTTGCGTTCCGAACAGGTTCAGGGCCGATATTTTCAGAGAACGAAAACGTTAAACATAGGCCTGCCAGAAACGTTCGGAACAGAACTTTTTAAAAAATAATTTAGTTTTTGTTGCCCTGCAATCAACAATGTGTTATCTGGAGCGATGTGTTCCATAAATACACTCACTCAATGTAACGTACACATTAATTGCAAAGGCGTTAAAGTGAAATATCTAAAATAGCTAAAAATGAAAAACACATCATCAAACATCCTTAAATGTTGTTATTATTAGTGTTGAGAATACGCTCTCTATAATTGTAAATAGTTTGTGAATAGATCATGAGATCTGACATTGTGTGACATCACAATGAATGTTGTGGGGCGGACTGGTCTATGTTATGCTGTCTTTGTCTGAAGATTAAATAATGCCTCAGCTATTTAGCTGAAGAGAACACTGAGTGGACCTCTATTTATCTCCTTTACGCATCGATCTTGCATCGACCTCGTAACAATTAGTTGAATGAATATTGAGAAAAAGAGCTCGTAAACGAGTGAAGAGTCCTGACAAACTGCAATGATTTTGTATGATTTCATATGCGGAAACACGTGGTCGAAATGTGTTCATACTCCTGGTGGACAGAGGAACATAGGGGGTGGACAGAGGAACATAGGGGGTGGACAGAGGAACATAGGGGGTGGACAGAGGAACATAGGGGGATGGGTGCAGAATGGGAGCGTTTCCTCCTCTCAGTAAATGGCGCATTTGGCCGCTGGTTGAATATAACAACTTTTTACGTTTTGGGGCAATAGACATTTCCTAGGGGGAATGCACAATGACCGACACTACAACTCAGTATGATGAATTCATATTTCTTCACCATTGTATTGATCAAATACACCATTTGAAACACATATTCTAACAAAAAAGTACACCAATGACGATTAATAAAGGTGTAAATATATTTCTGACCTACAATACAAGCTCGTCAAACGATAAGCAGATATTATGAAATAATGCGGATACAGGGACATGAAAACAAAAATACGGGTAGGGAACTAATAGCGCTTCCGAGTTCTACGTCTGCTTCTCCGTTTGAATTCTTAAAGCCTCAAAATCTGAATGTATAATAACGAATAAATTATAATAGCGCAAAATTAAAAAAATACACAGTGAGTTGTACGTGTTACAATCATAACATAAAACGTACATCACATGTAAGGCGATCAAAGCAACGTATCGCATTATTGACAATGTGTATAAAGGAAAAAGAACACATGTTAAACCCGGCGGTGTATCAGTATTATGAGTATAATCATTTCACCGGAGGTAAAACGCTGGATAATAACAACAAAAAAGTAACGCGAGGTAAACGGACGAGACAACACAGTGCACTTACCGGAGAAGGAGGAGGTTGCTGTGTAATTACCAACTTAATAATAAGTATTGATAATTACCAACTTAATAATAAGTATTGATAACGGCTCATGACGGACACGAGCGACACACGCACACAACAACTGCCGGTAAACCAAGCGGTGCGAGGTGCGGGGTTGAGGAGGAACACGCCCCCTGTGACGTCACTACGGGAAGACCGTAGATCAGCTTGAATATTAATGAGGTGGGGGGGCGTGGTAAATACACGTCACGCTGTGACTACAAAAGCACGTGGCGGCCATTATGACTGCATTAGTCTATACTAGGCTGCCCCTAGTCAGCACAGTACGGTTAGTGATGACTGACCGCGCGGGGGCGCATCTCTGTTGCTCATACAAGTCGTCATTTCAAGAAGGCAGTTGTCTGGAACTGGTGGTCAAGTCCTTGACTTATTGAACTTCCTTCCGCTCTGTCAAGGGGTGGAGGGGCTTATGGTTAGATCGGTAGATACTTTATTCATACCCCAAACCATCAAAAAAGAGAAATACGACATTGAAGAGATTCTTGGATTATTGCATAAATATGAAATAAATGGGAGCAGGTGGTTTGGTCACAAAAATCTGAAAATATCTGTACAGCTAGGAGTTAGGGTAGGGGTTAGATGTAGGCTTAGGGTTGAGCAGGCGTAATCTTACTGTGACGATATGGCATGGTGACAATCGCAAATAAATGAGACAGCTGGGTGGCAGCATATCATGACTTAGCATCTGGCACATGGAATGATGATGTCACAATCACCTTCCAGAACCATCTAGTGTCTGTGAGGGGATTTGACAACCTAGACATATGCACGACACATTCACAATCACATAGACGCCATTTGGCATCTGGCTGAATTAGGACTGTCTTTCCGATACCGACACCACATGGCGACGACGTTAGTTGGCACCACGTGTTGGTCTACAGGTTCGCCAGGCTCGCTGTAGCATCTGCTGACGCAAGTAATAGACAAAACAAGCACTGTTCTACTTGGCACACACATGTATGATGTCTCTCTGGGTACCGTGCCTTTAATCTTCGACTCAGACTGAAGATGTCTGGGGGTCCTTGGGGCCACGAGATAATTGTTCGGAGGAGGTGGAAGCATCCCGATGGAAACTGTTATCTTTGAAATTACGAAGAGTACTTTTGCCTTGGCCTCGTAGAACTTCTGATTTACAACATAGAGGTTTATGATATACCGGGAAAAGTGTCTCTGCCACTTAGCCCGGGATGACACGCATCCCAGTGTCCACTTGTATGAGTGAGTGCGCGTGCCTGGGTACAATGTGACTACATATGCTGCCCTCTAGTGGCCAATGTTAGTAAATTATTTTGTGTAGGCTTTTTCTACAATGAACGAGATTGAGCTGCGCTGACCTCTCTCAGCAAGTGTTTTTAAAATTAATATGATTATTAGAAATACCGAAATAAACACAGAGATGAACCACACTATCTACCGCAATAAGGACTTTTGTTCATTTCACCCAACTCCAGCTTTGTAAAATTAGACCGATGCAGCTTTCTGGCAAAGGGCTGAGCATTTTCTGTCAGTTCCAGCCCTTCCTGTTCTCATATTGCTCAACTGGCCTTCCTCATACTGCTCTAAGTAAAAGTATTTGCTAAGTGCCGAGGAAAGTGGTTTCATAGGAATTGGGACAGACACTTGTTATGACACTGCCATGTCATCCATGTCCATATCAACTCTTTCAGGACTGTCAGCAAACAACCTACAGAGCTCCTCAGGGATGGGTTAAATGCGGAGGAAGAATTTCACTGTACATGTATGTATGTGTCTCTCTCATTTTAGAGAAAACACATACTTATTGCCAAAGACGTTAAGAGATGTATTTTTAGAATGTAGAAAAGTGTATAATTTTTTCCCTAGAAAGTATAGATCCTCTTCTTTACACTATAATCTTTTGTCTTCAGATATAATTTGTGGAGAATATTTCTAGTGGTGAATTGCGTAGAGCTGAAAGAGTTAGAATATAAAAATAAGTATGTGCAAAAGTTTTAGTTGTTGGCACTGAAATATTAAATTAGATTAGCTTTTAGCAAATGATATTATTTCATCAAGGTCACCATGTTGAAAATAGATACAGAAGATGATTTAATAGGGCTGTTGCACAGTGACGTCACGGTTTGGCAGCGATGGTGAAGTATATGTATACCCTTATATACAGTCTATGATGTAAGCACATTACCACGGAAAAACCAATAATAGAATACTTTTAAACAGACACATATCGCTCCCTGCCGCCCCCAAGCAATGACGTCAACAGCCCTATCGTACTTGGCTGCACCTATGAATATGTTCAACTCTTGTAGGAATAGCACGTCACCACTACAGGAAAAATCATAACTTTGAGCATCCAACATTCAGTTGAACTGGACTAATGTTGGAGAACAGCAGGGTGTATTACACAGTTCTTGAACATGGTGCTTGTGAATGGGCTCTACATTGAGTCTCTGTGGAACGAGGAGGGTGGTGGGACTGAGGGGAACCCTGTGGACCAGTGACGCCAGAACACAATGGACAGTGGAGCTCAATGGACTCCCTCTCCGTGTCTGCTCTCTCTACGCACAGCTGCCCCGTGCGTAGTTTTTGTGTACTTGCAGCACCACATAAAGAGCTTAGCTGTGTGCACAGGGAGTGCGAAAGGCAACAGATGAATGAATGGCTGTCTATGTAATATCAGAATACTGATGGTTGATTCGAAGATGAGACATAAACTAGGCATTAATGTTCACGAAATCAATACAGTCAGTCCCATAATCCTTTACAGCCAAACCTGGGGCATGCCTCCATGTATCAGTGTACACAAAATGCAACGATATTTTGTCAATGTACAACACAGCACTTTTACACAATTAGACGTTGATGAAAACATGGAACAAAATCCATATGGTACATTTAAGTTTGATGGAATGGGGCTATTTGCAATTAGGAAACGATTCTGTATTTTAACGGAACCATTGGCAACCCTAGTCCGCACTTGTCTAAGACATCAAATTGCTATAGAAATTGACAACATCACAATGCATCTATTTTGGTGGGAAGACTGTATCATGGATGGAGGATGGCATCAACAGGCAGGTTTACTTCTCTATGCAAGCGGCAAGTCACAATGTAGCACAATATTGTGCAGTTCCATTACACGTCTGGGTCACCATAAATCTGGATTCCTGCGCAGCATAACATGGTAAAACATCAATTCGCTACAAAAGAAATAATCAATACTTACTCTTTCCACGATAACTCTATGCTGTGTGTGTATTGGGTAATCCAGTTTGTGTGAGGAGGATGTTCATTTTATGCTTGTTCTCAACATCCCCAAAGACTGTTGATCCTAATCAGCACAGCTTCACAGTAAGCAGGTAAAACAGCAAAATAATTTAATAGAGAACTAGAAGCACTCCGAGAGTGCAAACCTCCACAACCCCTGTTAAATATGTCATTTTAAATGTTATCTCTAAATTTGATTGGAATGTTCCACCCAGTTACAAGTGGTAAAAGTAGTTTTTTAAGGTGGTTTGACATTCTTCAACTATGAAATACAATGATGAAAAAATTGAGTTACTTTTAAAATAAATGAAGTAGTCAGTAATCTGTTACTTTCTAGAGGAGTGATCAGTAATCAGATTACTTGCCAAGCAACACCGACAAATGCATTTAGTAATAGTGCGAACATCATCCATCCCTGGCTGACAAAAAAGATCAAACGTGGTCAGAATTTCCACTGGTTTTGCATCAAAGACAAACTGACAAAAAGTGCAAGCATTCCCGGTGAATAGTTTTAATGACAAAGATTAAAGCAGTGACAACAACAGAACAAACTACAATGGCTTGCCAAGTGAACATTTGGTCTTTGCGTTGCACCATCCCGGGGTTAAACTCCTGCTTTCTCTGTGCTACACAGTAGGTGGACGATGAAACATCTCAAAAGTGACAAACTCGAAAAAATGTCCACATGGGTGTGGGTGGGTCAAGACTTCTAGACATGTATATAAAAATATGGTGTTATGTTCAACAGCCCAAAGACTATAGTGTGCACTATGTACAAAAAAGGCAATGTTTATACCAAACTATGTACATCAGGACTGAGGGTTTTACCTACACACAGGTCAACATAGGACAAAGACAGTTTACAACTGCATTATTCATCAGTGGCCCTTTTCAGCAATGATTCTGTTCTGTGCTTCATGGCTGGAATGTGACAAAGTGATGAGATATACAATTAAACACATTTTTTATGATTCTTTGATAGTGTTCTCATTCGCTAAGTATTTTTTCATTAATTCTCTAAGCTGAAAAGTCATCCTGCTAGCTTGGCTAATACCAATCCGCGGGCATGCTTAAAAGTATGTCCCCACCCCTCATCTCATCCATCTGCTACAAAAGTTCAAATATTTCAACATCAGCAATCACAAAATTTTCATTGTTTCACAAAAATTGAATGAAAGAAACTAGATTTCATTTAAAAAATAAGTTCAGATGCATAGCAATTTAGATGTTATATTTATTTTATTTCCTTTAACTTTATCAATATATCATATATAATTTGTAAATGAATCCCCTTATTTATAATGCAAATGAACTGTCCAAACAATTCCACGATGTGCGCCTCGACTTTTAGTCGTAACTCGTAACCCTTAATGAGATGTACTCAAACATCCAAGTGTCTTTGCTTGGTCGGAACATACCGTGAAGGCTCAAGGGTTAAGGTCTCAGCATACGAAGTATACTTACAGTTGAACTGCTAGTGAAGTATACAGCTGAAACCCCCTTTAACCCGCCCTTGCTTTCTTAAGCCAACAGCATGACGATCAATGTGCCGGCCCCAGTAGCACTCAAGCAGCCATTAGCCAGGCCGATCATAATGGTGGGTTTAGGTGCAAGGCCTAAATGGAAGCCGACAGCAGCATTCACAAAAAAGGCTTTCAACGTTTCAAAAAGGCCAAAGATCCACGTAACAAGGTAAACCAAGTATCTGTGTGTGTTACTACAGAATACCCGGGGATTCTTTGTGCGCAGAAATGTTAAGAGTTGGAACAATCTCTAACCCAACAGTATTGTACATGAACGGCAGTGCAGAAGGGAATTTTATGTGAGGGGAAATTAATGGAATTTTCCATCAAGCATGTTCAATTTCTGAGAAAACAATGCTGTTGTAAGAAGTATAATGAAGGCATAATAGAATAGTAAAATAATTGTTATCTTCATGACAAACATATCTGTTCAACCTTAGCCTGGGAGAGGCTGAAGCCAGTGGTGATGCGGCAAGAAGTCACTGTTTTTGGAAAGCATAAGGCCGGTCATCCTTTCTCATTATTACAAAGAACAATTATTTTAATACATTCCACAACAGCCTCATTGACATATGTCCAACTATTGTTGACGCGTTGGAATCAAGGCCAGTTATAAATCAGTGACTTCATCATGGTAGGACTTAAGAGCACCATCTTATTCAAGACACTGCAATGTGCTCAACACACAATACCTCCTCAGGTCATGCAATGTGTAAAATAATAGTTTGATTTCATAAGACTTTGCTGTAGCTCCATTTTGACCAGGGAAGCTGATCAGCTGTGCTTTTAGGTGAGATTTTGTATTAAACGTGAAACACTTTAACCCCTTGAGTGCCATGTGCTTCTTTTTAAGACAGCAAGACATTCCCAGACATTCCCAAACATATTTGTGATGGAACGTACAGATCCTCCTTTATACTGTGTTATGTCTTGATCCAATTTGCAAAGAATATTATTGGCTCTTCCAACATCAGTGCAAATGGAAACGATTGGCACTCAAAGGGTTAAAAAAGGCCCCAGGAGATTAAACTGCAGTCGTCTGAAAGCACTTCAGGATTGTTTCCAGGAAAAATAGAAAGATCATCCGAGAACTAAAGGCACAAATCATTGGGAAACGTAGAAGTATTGTTCATCATCGTAGCCGGATCACCGTTGAAGCGTAGGACCAGAACGTTACTAGCATGAGTGATATACATTACAAAACACTCCAAGGAGGTTTGGTTACAGAATGCATTACGCCCATTCACTGTCCAACAATTAACTCTTGTTATAGTACAAATACATGTTATTTTCTTTGACCAAAAATACAAATAAAAACATCCGTTCCTCGTAGGTCTCTGCACATGATGGAGGCCGACTTTCAGATGACCACAGATCCGTGGTGGGATGACTGGTCGCTCATTCATCGAATGCAGAAAAAGTACATAAACCTATTGTGTTCAACAACAAACATGAAATAAGTTGCATTGCGGGCGCTTTTATGGGAGATAAATTAAGTGCAGTCAAGAAAAATAAAAAGATGAAAACGAAAACATAAATACTGTACAAAAGCTTTCCTAGCAGTCACAGCCCCACCAGAATCCTACAACGCTCCACATGTAAACATACACATGAACACACTGATGCCCCCACAACACAGGGGCCGACACCACAATACACTGACAGTACAATATGGCAGCACACAAAGTTCTGAAGTTGCATTCTCAAAGAGCGAGAGAAATGTCAAATCCTTCCAAAGACCTGGAGCTGTTTGTGCCAAATATAGGGGTACCAAAAAAACACACACAACCATGCGACAGTTATAAATATGGCATCAGTTGGGCTGTTTGCATTTGACGCCTTTCCATAATGGATGCGTGAAATACATTTGAATGTAACAGATCTTGTGAGAAAATTGTCAGTTTTTTCGGAAATACTGTCAATCACGTTAGATCTTCGGAACCTTGTGTGTCGGCCATGTCAGACTACGGCCCCAAATACAAGCAGGTGCATCGTGCTACCAATGTGTGTGTATGTGTGTGCCCGATGCACCTTGTGTTCTATGCTCAGCTGCTCTGCATAGTTCCGGGGAGACCCTGCGTGGTCTGTCGAAGATCGACGGCCGATTGTTCAACATTCAGGTCGTTCTGTCCACATTCACAAACCATGGTCTCTTAGTCCACAATACCTTCTCTCGTCGTTCCCTTTGGGCGCGTGTTGTGTGCGTGTCCAGCGGCGTGTGAATCCTCCACACTTCTGCAGACAAGCGTTTCCATGTTCACCAGTAATGTGCTTCCTTGTGTCTGCCCTAGGATGGGTCCAGCACAACGCGTTTTTCTGCCTTTTTTTGGTTGTTTATAAATGACGTTAGTGTCCGAACGCTCTTTTTGGCAGCGGGACTGTACAGCAAAGACATGAGCATCCATTAGTCGACATTCATTTTCTAGCATAGACTTGGGTCCACGTTTCCATCTATGGCATTAGGATTAACTCCATCGCCTGTGGAATCCCTTCCTCAAAGTTACACGTCACTCTATAGTGTAGTTACCATGTAATTGCTTTTTTTTAATCATTGTTACATGGTAATTACACAGTCATTACATGGTAATAGGGCTGTTGCACAGTGGCCTTGCGGCTTGGCGGAGGCAGTGAGCGATATTTGCTTAACATTGTCTGTTTAAAAGTGTTCCATTATTGATTTGTGGTAATATGCTATCAATCGCCAGCAGATGGCAGCATTACTACGTTGTGGTATATAATGAATGTGAAATTGAAATAATGACACTTAATCGTTCGTATACTTCACCGTATGACAGACTACCAGCGTGATGCTACGCCAAGCCGTAGCATCACGGGCAACAGCCCTATTGGTGTTTCGCGATAGGAAGCGTTACCAATCCTGTTAGCCCCGCCCCCTCTCCACTTTAAAGCCAGGGACGGAAAAAGCGAACCACAAATGTCAGTATGTCGCATACCTCCACAAGAGTGCAGAAGTATGAATATGGATAGAGACGAACACGGGCACCGCAGGACGCAATGGAATGTTTAGCACACCCGACTCCGCCCCCAAAAGTCACAGCAGCAGAATAAATAGAAACATAATAGTGCGAGTCTGTGTGCCGTCAGCAGGGGGGTAGCAGACACCAGCAGGATTCCTCTCTACACCTTCCATAACAACAGGTGGTTGGTGCTATCGTCCCGTCCCACCGTCTCGCTGCTGTTGGTCAGCCGGAAGTCCTCGTAGCCGTCGCCCCCGGAGATCACCAGGTGATTGGTCTTGGGCGCTAGGTGGGCGGGGCCTCCGTGGTGCGGTGCGCCTGGCAGGTGCGGCCCCGGGTCCGCATTGTTACAGCTGCTGCCGCTCTGCGGTTGGTTTCCTGTAACGCGTTTCACATTTTGTTCATAGAGGGAATTCCAATTATTTTTCCCTTTTTTTAAAGTTATTTTTTTGCCCGCAAGCGCCGTTTTTCATTCTTTATTGAGAGCGATAGTGACAGGATTAAATGGGAAAACTGGAAATTTGACCATAGTCTGGACATGTAATTACTTTGGTTGCATTTGGACATGTCTCAATAGTCATTAGAAGTGGCATTTATTTCCTGCATATTGTTATTTCAAACAATATGAGGGCCACTAGGGTATGGTTGCATAATAAGAATTGCAATTGCGACATCCAGTGGACACATTCAGAACAGCACTTCCTTTCATTGACAAGCTGCAGCCCTCATCATGAACCATCTCGCAGGCCCTATTCACCTATTCACGCATACAGGCCATGCTCGAAATCACCACATATTGGAGACACCATTTTGTAGTGGTGTCTTAATATTTGATGCACCCTACGTAGTGGACTCAAGTCCCTCACAATGCAGCGCGAAAAGTAATGTACGATGCTCACTGATGGTCACTGGCCAAGAAACATATTCCATAATGCATCGCAGTCCTGTCGACAAAAAAACATGGCGACAAGTTTACAAACAGCAAAAGTTTACAAACAGTAAAAGTTTACAAACAGCAAAAGTTTACAAAGAGCGCTGCAGGCAAGTAAGTAAATTATCAACAAATTGTTTGTACATACAATGCCCAGCCCAGCCAATGGTGTGACAATCAGATGATGGTGCTCAGTCTAGAGTTCAAAACGGCATTCTTTGCTGTTGAGTGCACTCTTTACTGAGTGCACAATGCAGTGAATAGGGATCAGTTATGTGCTTCTCCACTCCGGAACATATAGTCTGTTTTCTTGTCCCAGTGAGTAGGGGGCAGTGAATAGGGATCAGTTATGTGCTTCTCCACTCCGGAACACATAGTCTGTTTTCTTGTCCCAGTGAG
>OMKY01231503.1:0-14083 GCA_900302395.1 Bregmaceros cantori | reverse complement strand
ACTGAGTAACTTTCAGTAAAAAAAGAAAATAGGAGGGAGAGAGAGCGCCTGAGAGAGAGAGAAAGATGATGCCAACTTATGTGCCAACAGTTCCCAGCCAATTAGCCAAGTTGATGTAAAGAGCTGTGAATTGCTGACATCTCAGTAAAAAGTATTTCCACCTCAATTTTACTCTAGTAAAAGTAGAAGGTAACTTAGTAACTAAAAAAGTACACACAAAAATTGTAACAGAGTAAATGTAATGTGTTACTGCCTCTGTTCATGAGTAGAATCAGATGCAACTGCTTCACATCTAAAACAACAGAAGGTTGTGCAAAAATAACCAGAGATGGCAAAAGTACCCATACTTGAGTAAAAGTAAAAATAAATGAGTAAAAAAAGAAAAACTTGAGTAAGTGTACAAGCTAATCCCAAATATCCAAGTAAAAGTAAAAACTACAGGCTCTGTTTGTTTTTTTGGGGGGTGCTGGCCCTGTGGCCTAGTGGTTAAAGATGTTGGCTAGGTTCGTCTCTGGCTTCCCACACTGCACTCAGCGCCATGAGATCGCGCTGAGTGCAGTTGGTAAGATCACATCCGGCACATGTATAGAACCTGTGGCTTAGTTCACAGGTACGGGCAACATCTCAACTTCTCCCTCCCCTCACGGACATTAATTAAGTTATTTCTCTTATCCCACTTTCGCTCTAACCCTGTCAATAAAAATGACAAAACTAAACTAATGTTTCATAATGTAAAGTTGTTGACAGCATTATTATTATTATTATTAGTATCATTATTATTATCATTATTATTATTATCATTATTATTATTATCAGGGCTCAGAACCGGTTCAAGGAACAAAACCGAAAATGAGCAGAATTTTACGGAATTTCATGAGCAGCGGAAACGGAAACGAAAAAAGATTTCTTCATAATGTTTCGATTCTGTTCCGGAACATTTGAAATCCACAAAACCGGTTAAAAACTTTTTTTTTCCCGTTCTCTATTTATTTTAGCATATCCTATGTCTGGGAGACTATTTCCGTCCACTTTCACAAAGTCCACCAAATATATTTTGTACAAAAACTATATCTCAACTTAACATTGCACAATATAAGGAACTTGTTTGCCAAATATTTGTGTTCCGAACCGGTTCAGGACCAATTTGTTGGTGATGTAACGGTTCCGAGAACAAAAACGTTAAATATAGACCTTCAGGCAGATCTATATTTAACGTTCGGAACGTAACGTCTTAAAAATAATTTCGTTTTCAAGCTCTGATTATTATTGCTATTATTATTACGATTATTATTATTGTTACTATTATTATTATTGTTATTATTATTATTACTATTATTATTATTATTATTATTAAAGCATCACTACACGGCAGAGAAGTGTAAAATAGCCCGTCATTTAAAAATCTATTCCTCTCTTGTCCTCCAGGATGCGCTGTGCAGTCCACAGTGGTCAGCGGAGGACCAGCCTCTCAGCCGGCTGGCTCGGACAGTCTTCAGTCTGCTGGAGCAGCCGGCAGCCACCGTCCGGTCCAAGCCACCAGGGGGCGGCAACGCTCCATAAACCACCGCCCGGTCCAAGCAACCAGGGGGCGGCAACGCTCCATAAACCACCGCCCGGTCTTAGCCACCAGGGGGCGGCAACGCTCCATAAACCACCGCCCGGTCCGAGCCACCAGGGGGCGGCAACGCTCCATAAACCACCGCCCGGTCTTAGCCACCAGGGGGCGGCAACGCTCCATAAACCACCGCCCGGTCTTAGCCACCAGGGGCGGCAACGCTCCATAAACCACCGCCCGGTCCAAGCCACCAGGGGGCGGCAACGCTCCATAGACCGCAGCAGGACGAGGACCGTCAGCCACCACGTAGCTTGGCAACAGAAGAAACTATTCGTTCACGCATCGCTCGCCATGAACTGTCAGCGCACATTCATCGCGAGTGATCCGTGAACGATTCGTAGTTGACGGTGACATCGGACTAAAAAAATGGCTTATCAGGGAAATATATTGGAAGTTTGTGATAGATGAAGCGCATGTGATACAACGTGGCCAGTAAGAGTTAATGAAGGTTATTTTCTATTTAAACGTTATATTTGTTTTCTGGCATTTGTATCCAAACTGCACAGTTCCAAATAACACATTCAATCAAGTATTGTCACATGGCGGGGTTTCAACATGTACTGCCTCACAGAAATATTTCCTAAAAATACTCAGTGAGTCCAAACTTCCAAACAACAACAGTTCCCGCTGAACTTGAGGCCATCGCAGCTTGGCGGCGGTAGACATTGTGGTGGTATCATGGCGTCCAACGAACAGCAAGCGATTTAAAAGTGTTCTGTTGTTGTCTCCAGGGTAATATGCTATAGCAGCCTGCAGATGGCAGCCTAACTATGCCAGGGCTTTCTGGAACAGAAACAGAACATTCAGAATCCACAAAATCTGTGAATAACCGGATAATAGACGAGTTCAGGTGGGAGGGGGTCTCTGAACGTCACTTCCGGTGTCATTTAGGCTATTTTTCAACATGTCTATTCGCTGCGGGCACACACCTACAGTGTTATTTAAAATGGATGGTGGTAACTTGCGGTGTGCTATTCCTCACCCAAATGCTCTCGTGTGGATCTGTGACCCACAAACACATGATTTAATAATCAGTGCAACTCGTTCCATTGTCTCATTCCTTTTGGAATAACCAGTAGAAGCAGCCAGCCTATTGGTCCAGAAGAACATGTGACCACTCGGTGAGTAACTTTAAGTCGGATTTTGACTGTATTTCAGCAATATTTATGTAAAATGATGAACGATGCAAGGGAGGTGATGTGTGGTCACAGACGACATCTAGTGGTCGGATTTTGAACTAGAGAGTGTTTTGTGTGTTTTTTGTGAGCCACCGCGGTCCACTACGACCAGATTTAATGGAACTCATACAGACACTGGAAGTGTGTTTCACCCAGCGGGACAAAATGCCAGCCCCCTTTATTTCACGGGTAAACTCGTCTCTTCCGCTCTCTATGTTAGCATCTCTCAGGGAGACTATTTCCACTAGTGCGTCCATTTCGCTGCCATCAGGACGTCCTATTTCCACTGAAGTTGAAAGTCCACCAACTATATTCTGTATAAACTATATCTAAACTTAACATCTCACAATGTAAGTTTAGACATTACATTGTAAAAAGGTTTGCTGCCGGAACTTTTTGCGTTCCGAACCAGTTCAGGACTGATTGCTGGCAGAACGGTTCCGAGAACGAAAACGTTAAACATAGGCCTGCCTGGGCCGCACGGAACGTTTGAAAAGTAATTTAGTTTCCAAGCCCTGCGTATACATAACTTGACCGTATGTGATACCACCAAAATGTCTGCCGGCGCCAATCCGTGACATCACCTACAGCAGCGCCATTTAGTTCACTCACCTGCCCATCTGAATTCTGTTAGGTCAGCGTTTAATGACTGAGACGCAATATGGCGAAAGGCATTGTTTTCTTTTTTTTTGTGGAATTTTCATAAGGTCTGTCATCTCGGTAATAAACATATTTAAAACAATAATTCCATCTATGTTTATTTCATCCAAAAAAAGTAGATTCCTTTCAACCATGGGGACCCCAGACAACCACATCAACACCTTGCCATAACCAGTGAGATCAAACCACCAACATGTTCTTCCTGTGTCAGTTTTTGTGCATAATTTTAGTTCCAAACCCGGAGCCTAAAACTGGCCTGACAACATCATCAGTGGTTTTTCACAACAGGTTCTTTGGACGTTTCGAGCAGAAAAACACAGACGCCCTCCTCACGTTCTGCAGGTTCCAGGTTAGTGATCTCCCTGCCGTATTAGTCGACATGAAGTAGCGGATATTAGACTAATACACCCCGAGGTGAGACTGTGTGTGAGAGAGTAACTGCTGACTATTTTAAGACCTGGAACTCCCACGTGCCCTGTTAGTTGGATCGTAGCGCCGGTTTACAAGTCCTGTAAAAGGGTGGTCACCTGCGTCCCGGGCTCGCGGCCAATACCGCGCGTCTGTCAGCGGCCCAGCTGAACATCACGTCCCATCTGTGGTGCCAATATCAGCCAGATGTAGCTCAGTTGGTAGAGCGGCTTGAATGTCCAGTATGTAATGGTTAGACTCAGAAAGGGACAGTAATGGATTATGTGATGGTTAGTGACTGCTGCAGGTTGACCCCGTGAGACACGAGCCTATAGTTTATATATTTTTCTTTTTATTATAATTCTTCATTTTGGGGGCTGGCTCTGTGGTGCAGAGGGTTAAATACGGCTACTTCAAGCCAGCCTCAAACATGTACGTTTTAATGTGGCTTGGATCACAGCACACACTGCACCGTGAGATTGCTTCCCCTCACGGTCATATACTGCACGTCCACTCAACACATGAAATGTTTAATTAAAGCATCACAATGTTTATTCATTTATTTAACACAATTAACAATTGTGATTCTTGGGGTTGCTTTGGGGTTGCTATGACATATTTGGGGGTTGCTATAGCAACTGCAACGTACCCCTTGGCACTGCCTGTGGCTAGTTGTAGTGTATAATTCATCTGAAGGTTAAATGAACATAGTAAGAGTAATCGATAGTTAGGTTACACCAACCATGTTGCATGTTAACCTGTAAGCAGTGATGGGTAGTAACGCATTACATTTACGCAGTTAAAATTTTTTTGAGTACTTTATTACTTTTGTTTTTAACCTGTTTCTACTTGTTTTTAACCTGTTTCTACTTGTTTTTAACTTGTTTAAGGTCTCCACCGGACATCCGGGTGAAATATAGCAGCTCTGCTAAGCCCGTCTTGTACAACCATCTTTACGTATCACATGTCTCATACTGAAATGTTTAATGGCTCTGTACTGTCTGTCCTAAAATAGAATTCATTCATTCATTCATCCAGCAAAAGCGACAAGCTTCCCCACTAGAGCCAGAGAGAGATCAAAGCGCTGAGGCCTCGTATGAGTCTGAATATACAAAGCCGCCGTCTCTTGACTCCGCGTCCGCCGAGGCTGTTGACACACAAGGGATAATGCACGGGTCAACACCTGTCTGAATCAATACCCACAGGTGTCGGAGAGGGGCCTTTCAGCCATTGGCCTCAGTCTGTTAGCATGTTAGCATGTCAGCATGTTAGCATGTTAGCATGTCAGCAACCATTGTCAGATGTATGGGTCATGTAAACAGCAACTTTGTCCCACACATCAAAAAACAACATCAGATATCCTCAAATGGAAACGGACATAGGAGAGAAGTTACTGTCTCTAATTGGGACAGTCCTGTGTTGTCCCAGGTAGAGGGGGGTGTAGATGTTGGTGGTAGTTTGTGAAGGGTCAGGGTTGTTGTGAGTCCACAACAATGAGCCTAACATCGATGTGATTGCATGGTCAGTGGTTTGAGAACGACACCTACGGACGTTTCGACCATAAAACCAGACGCCCTCCACCATTCCGTGCTGCACTG
Source organism: Bregmaceros cantori (assembly GCA_900302395.1). NCBI lineage: Eukaryota > Metazoa > Chordata > Actinopteri > Gadiformes > Bregmacerotidae > Bregmaceros > Bregmaceros cantori. Next base: position 8,624 of record OMKY01231503.1, on the reverse strand, counting down.
TACCCTCAGTCCCCACGGCCAGGCACCAACACCAAGACACATTCCTCGGTAGTGAATCATTGGCATTGATCCAAGTAATGTGGCAACAATGGTTGTTGCCACATTGTTGTTATTGCTGCAGATCATCATCCAGCTACCGGGTTAAACTCGTTGTTCATACAACAAGTTCAGGTTCAACTTGTTCTCAAAGTACAGCGCACGCCACATCCTCTGCACCCGCTAACTCTTCTCAAACTATGGAAACAGATTTGCAATGCAAGCACAGGCAAGCGATGATTAGCAAATTAATACATGATTTAACCATATCACAGTTTAGCATCAGTATGCTGCAGGGACGAGTGTTTCAACCATAGACTGTATATAAAAATGGACACCACATTCGTTTTGATGGCCTACTTCCGGGTTGGTATTGTTTTGTGTACTTTTTTACTTTTGGAGTACATTTTTCACAAGTTACTTTCTACTTTTACTCAAGTAAATTTGAGGTGAAAATTTCTACTTTTTACTGAGATGTCAGCAATTTGCTACTTGTTACATTAACTTGGCCTTTAGCGACACCTGTTACATGTCATGTCGCTCTCTCTCTACACGACGTGCTCACTCTCTCGGTCTCTCTCCTTCTCTGGCTCACGCTCTCTCTCTCAGGTGCTCTCTCTGTCTCTCTCTCTCGTTCTTTTTTTTGTCCTTTTTTTGTTCTTTTTCACTGAAAGTTACTCAGTACTTTCGCTCTTCAAGTAACGTTTTTGTGGAGTAATTTTTTACTTTTACCTGAGTAACTATTTGGATAACTACGTTTTACTTTTACTTGAGTAATATTTTGCTGAGGTAACAAAACTTTTACTCGAGTAATGTTTGTGGCTACTCGGCCCCGACCACACCCCCTACAGACACAAATGGACTGTTCACCGTGTGCACAAGGGCGTGTGTTGTGTTGTGTGTGATTGTTAGCGGTTGTCATGGTGACCACCTGAGTTCCTTCGGAGTCAAATTACTTGTTTTTATAGGTCATAGCGACCGCACCCAGAGCTGGCAAGTAACTAAGTACAAATACTCAAGTACTGTACTTAAGTAGGTTTTTCATGTATCTGTACTTTTAGAAGTACATTTTACTCTGATGACTTTTTACTTGTACTGAGTAGATTTTTAACAGAAATATCTGTACTTCTACTCCTTACTTTTCCCAAAACAGGCGTGTTACTTTTTTTGCGCCCTAATGGTAGAGATATGTATAGTGTGAATGAGCCAGTAGGGGGCGGTAATGATGGTAGGTGGTAGGGATATGTATAGTGTGAATGAGCCAGTAGGGGGCGGTAAGCATTGTAAAACTATCTTTGAAAAACTGCATTTTATAGAAAACTTTTCTTTGTACTTTCAAAAATACTTTTGAGTGATTTTTAGAGCCTGTACTTTTTAGTTTCAAAAATACTTTTTGAGCACGTTCCTGAGAGTGTACTTTTAACTCTACTCGAGTAGATAGTCAGTACTTTGTAGTCGTACTCAAGTTGTTTTTCCATCTCTGCTCCTCCAGGTGGCCCTGCTGTTGAAATCATGGAGTGCTGGCTCTGTGGCACAGTCGGTAAGACACCCGCACCCAGCATATGGACGGTGCCTGTGACTTCTTACTTCACAGGTGCCGGCAGCGTCGCAAGTTCTCCTCCCCTCGCCAACCTTTCTACAATGTCTTCCACAATCTCTCTCTCGTCCCACTTTGGGGTCCCAATGGCCAGAGGACGAGTAGCTCCGGGGTGGGGGAGCTAGTATACTAATATACCATGTCGACATGTTAGGTCCTGAAGAATGCTTAGCCCTCAAATGAAGTCCTGATGGGGGAGCTAGTGTACTAACATACGATGTTAGTACACACCACCAGTGGAACATATGTCACTGTGAGCTATTTGCAGGCTGTTTCTTCTGGTTTTAATTAGGGGTGAACTCATTTTTCTGCTCCCAATCCGATCCCGATCCTTTTATTTTAACGATCGGCCGTTCCTGAGCTCCGGTACCGAGTCCCGATCCCCGATACCGAGTTCTGATCCAGCAAAAATTGGTGGTACCCAAACTATTTGGCACCATTGTCAATTTCAAAGTAAATAAACAGTCGTTTGGCTCCTCAACCCATTTACTGATCCTGATCGGAAGAAAATGACGAGTCCCGACCCTTGGAGAACTTTGACCCCCCCAGTGTTCTCCATCTTTGAGAACCTGAGAAGCTCTCGGAGCAACAGATTCCTTGTTCCTGTGTCCTCTACTGAGAGGTTCAGGAGATCTTTGGTCCCCACGGGGATCAGACTTCTTAATGGACGTGTACTCGACGCCTCTCTGGATATGCTGGACAGTGGTGTGACTAACGGTTGTGTTGCTGTGTTGTATTGTTGTTGGTGCTGTGTTGAACTGTCTGTTGTTTTGCGCAATGGCAATGAAATTTCCCCATTGGGGATGAATAAAGTAATCAATCAATCAAAACGGTCTGATCGGCCCCCGATCACCCATCTGAGGATGGGATCGGTGCACCTCTAGTTTTAATGCTACATATTGTGTTAACCAGTGATGGGCAGTAACGCATTACATTTACTCTGTTACAATTTTTTGTGTACTTTACTTTTGGAGTATATTTTTTACAAGTTACTTTCTACTTTTACTAGAGTAAATTTGAGACAAAAACGCTACTTTTTACTGAATGTCAACAATTTGTTACTCATTACATTAACTTGGCCTTTAGCGACATCCGTTGGGAACTGTTGGCATATATGTTGGTGTCATATCTCTCTCTCTCTCTCTTTCTCCTCGTCTCTCTCTCTCTCTTGGGTGCGCTCTCTCTCCCTCAGGTGCTCTCTCTCTCAGACTCTCTCACACTCTCTCTCTCTCTCTCTCTCTCTCTCTCTGCTTTCTCTCTCGCTCTCTTTTTTGTGGAGTACTTTTTTACTTGATTAACTATTTGGATGACTACTTTTTACTTTTACTTGAGTAATATTTTGCCGAGGTAACAATACTTTTACTTAAGTCATTGCTATGGCTACTCTGCCCAAATCTGGTGTTAACACATGACGTGTGAACTGGAACAGTCACTAACTAAAGAAGTGTCTCTTTATGTCAGTGAACGCTGCCCTGAGCTACATACATGATGAATGGATGGAAATAGGAAACAGAACAGACACATTGTTTTGGCAGTTGACATATTTTACACTTTCTTTAGCAGATCAATGGCAGACAACCCACAAATACATGACACGGTGCAGTGAAGTAAAAACCTAAATATTCAACACACACACACATCCAGACAAATGGTCACAACTCACCCATCACTAATCATAGAAAAAAAACGTATACATGTTCAATAATTAACAATTGTACAATAACATTAATCCATGGCCTACTAAAACATGAAACCAACAAACAAATTAATGTTATACTTTCCATATGTCCTCATCTTCTACATATGTATGACTTTAAAACAACCCTAAAAGTATCTCATTACAAATTCAAATTACTTTTTTATTACAAATTACCATTTGTAATGTAATAACATTACTACATTTTCAAAGCAATCTAAGCCATTGCACGGCGTTGCTTTTAGATTAGTTTTAAATACAAATACTTTTAAATCAAATTCCAATTACTTTTTTATTACTTCAGTCGAGGGTTTTTCCTGAAACCATTTTTCCCACCGGATGTCCTGCATGTCCCACCTTCACCCCACCCTTTACCCCAACCTAATAATGAAGCTTTAAATATATTAAAAAAGACAAAGAAGGTGATATATTGTAATAAAAAAAATGATTTCTAAAGGACTACAGTTACTATCATGCCCCTAATGAAGTGAGATTCATTCTTCTAAATACTAATGAAAAGTGATTTCGTCTTTAGAGGAATAAAGCAACTATTTACCTTTCAACCTTGATTGTCCCGTGAACGACAGTAAATCAATTCCAATAATATTGTAACAATAAAATATGAATGGACAGGCGTTGTGCTTGTTTAACGTGGCCTACTAAAGCACGGTTCAATACAATGTTGGTCAGCATCCATTTATCATCAAATGTTCATTTTCTGGACATCACCGTGTTCATTCAGAACGAAAGAATTGTCCACGCATCGCACGCAACTAGAGCCATCAATTGGTCTGGATTACGCAGGCTCTCGCAGAAACGAGAAAAGATTTCTTCAACTGTTCCGGAACAGAAACGGAACATTATGAAATCCACAAAACCGGTTAAAACGCTTTTTTCCGTTCTCTTTATATTTGAACATATCCTATGTCTGGGAGACTATTTCTGTCCACTTTCACTGTCAGTCATCAAGCCCCATGTATCTGGGGCTCCATCTTGTGGACAGAAGAGGAAGAGAATGTAATGGCGTTTTAAACCTGGGTTTCATGTTAATACAGTTGCACTGAAGTCCACCAAATATGTTCTCTATAAACTATATCTAAATTTAACTTTTCACAATATAAGGAACTTTAAGAACGAACAGAATTTTTGCGTTCCGAACCGGTTCAGGACCAATATTTTGGTGGTGGAACAGTTCCAAGAACGAAAACGTTAAACATAGGCCTGCCTGAACCGTTGGGAACGGAACGTTTAAAGAATAATTCTGTTTTCAAGCCCTGCTTGCTGGTCCACCCAGGTCCAGTCGCTGACTCCAACGCGTCACATGTCAACGTCACGTGTCAACGTCACGTGTCAACGTCACGTGTCAACGTCACGTGTCAACGTCACGTGTCTGAGTTTGCAGCTTGTCCGTATTTCCTCGGAAGAGCCGGAGTTGTAAAAAATGTTGATTCCCCAACATGTTGCAGCAGGATCTGGACTGCTGTTACAATATGCAGATGTTCTGAATGTGAGGTTGACTTTAGACTTCAAACTTGACTTATTTATTTTGGTATACGTGAGGGTTTGTGTGTGCATTGGGGACCAAGGCTGTCTTTTTGCCGTTTTTGGATATTTGGGTAGTATATTTAAAATCCAGAGGATGCTTGGGGGGCCGCACATTTCGTAAAAAAGGTTGAGAACCTGTGGCCAAAAAAAAATCCAAAACTCGTTCAAAAGATTTCTGTTCTTGTTGTCGTTTTGTCGTTGCACGTGTTTGTAACTTGTGAAAACATTTTTTTTTAAATATAATTATATTTCCAAAGTAATGCCAAACCAAATTTGGTGAATTTCTGTTACGGTTGGTGGGGCGGGGCCTCTGGGTGTATGGTATCTTGAGGGCGGGGCCTCTGGGTGTATGGTAACTTGAGGGCGGGGCCTCTGGGTGTATGGTAACTTGAGACGCTGGACCGAGTAGCATCTATTGATTGTCATACTCCCGTCTCTTTAGGAAGGCACGTCTTTTATGGACTGGTTGTGGAAGGCGCGGCCTCTGCAAACCACTTTCCCCCTTTTTGGAACGCTAGCCGCTCTTTGCTACGAGACAATTAAAGCCACATCTCCACTACAGAAAAACTCAGTTCGGCGCATCTCAGTTAAGTTTAGTTCAGTTTAATGGGGACGTGTTTCCACTGTTCTCAACACAGCCACAAAGGGGCGGTGCCTAACTTTAAAATCCCAATTTTGATACGCCAGTGCTCCCCCACCCCTGTGACACCCCTCCCTGGATTCACAACACTTTGCTGTGGCCGCTGCACAGCAGGGGGAGGGGGAGTCAAAGGTGGTGGCAACCCACTGGTGGCAGGTGATACCTTCTATCTTTGTTCTATTGATGCCTGGCAGACTGGGGAATGGGAGGGCACACACCCCTGTCCTGTGATTGGCCGGCCCTCGGAGTGTGACCAATCAGCGACCAGTAAACGTGGCCAAGTCCGGCCCGATTCTGGACCCACATCTAAGCAGGTCCTGAAACCTGGCCTGGACGATTTGAGCTAGTGGAGAAGCGATTTTCGGGGTGGATGTGCATGTGAACTGTGCTGGTCTTAAGTAAGCCAGTGGAAAAGGGGGTCAAGCTGCCTGTGTACGTAGTGGTAGTCTCAGTGGTGCTCCCCGGGGTCCCTCAGCGGTGCTCCCCGGGGTCCCTCAGTGGTGCTCCCCGGGGTCCCTCCAGCCTCCAAAGGCCTTCTCCAGGTACGGAGCCAGGGCCAGGGGCAGGCGGTCCTGCATCTTACCCGCCACCACCTGCAGGCCGAGGGGCAGACCTTCCTTGCTGAGGCCCAGAGGCACCTGGGTGACGGGCAGGCCCAGGACGTTGAAGATGGCTGTAGGACGGGAGAGGCCATTAGTCCATGACAACTAAAGCAGCAGTTCATTCATGGCCTCGGAGTTGATTCATAGTTTTGTCACCTATTCCCCACACAATTATGATATCACTTGATCATTTTGGAAAATCCAAAATATAATGAAAATTACGGATACTATGGATAAGATGGATGGAGTGTTTCACACGTTCTCTCCGTCTATTACGTAAACTGACACAGATCTGGGGACCTTATGATGACGTGTGAACGGATGAAACGGAGCAAAGCTACTGGAAAAGGTGGGGGGCGGTCTAGAGTATAAACAGCTGTTGTTGTACACGGTAACGTGAGAGACGCTCTGAGGTCTGAAGGAGGCAACACGTGGAACGTATGGACTTACTACGGATTACGTACGTAACTGGCCACAGGTAGGGTATGAATGGGTCTTAAGCCTGTCAATATGAAGATCACGGTGGTTGTTACCCGTGTAGGCGAAGTCGAGCGGTCTGAACAGCGGGTAGTGGTGTAGCGGTGCCAGGTTGGGGTGGCTCGGGTACAGTAGGATGCCATCGTCGCCCAGCAGCTCGTCGAGCTTGCTCTGCAGCGCCTTCTTGTGATGCAGCATGGCCTCAGGTGGCGTTGATGCAGAAAACTTCTCTACGAGTGCCAGGCCTGTACAGACACATGTCCACAGATATAGAAAAGTCCTGTGGTCAGAATTTCCACATAGAGTCTGGTGGTCTTTATGTTCATGTATTCAAGTCATGGTCTTTGTCTGCTCGTGACTGAGAGCGTCAGGGTTTGTTTGCGAGACCATGTCTGTTCTGGTCTGTCCTTGTTTCTAGTAGGGGTGCAACGGATCGCTGTTGATCCGTGATCCGTTCGTTTAAAATATCTTTTATAAGTACTTTTTTCTCTGATGATGATTTTTACTTCAGTACATTTTTAACAAAAATATCAGTACTTTTACTCCTTACTTCTCAGAAAACAGGCTTGTTACTTTTTTGTGTGTTTTTATTAAGTTGGGCCTATGGGCATGATTTGAGAATATTCAGATGATTTCAATGTTGGGCAGTGGGATTTATGAACCTTAAGTGAACTAAGTTAGGCTCGGTTTTTAGAAATGTATTTAAACTTTGTAAAACTAGCAAAACTACACATTGTTTTACTTTGTACTTTATACTTTCAAAAATACTTTTGAGTACATTTTAGAGCCTGTACTTTCTACTTTCAAAAATACTTTTTGAGTATGTTTCTCAGCCTGTACCTTTTACTCTACTCAACTTTTGGATCAGTACTTTGTAGTCTCACTCGAGTCGTTTTTTTCACAAATGTATTATACTCTTACTCGAGTAAGAAATCTCTGACTACGTCCCTGGTCGTGTCGTGTTATGACCCAGGTTAATTGGCCCTGTGTGCTGGTTGGTGACAACGTTAGTCCACAATACTTCACCATAGGTTAGTTCAGTATATGACAAAGTGCAGTCTTTGCTATTCAGTGCATTAGTAGTGGGTAAGGAATAGTGTAAAGGCCCCTGCATACTTCACGGTGGAGTGGGGAGCAGACCGCCGTGGTGTCGTTTTTTGCGCTAAAAAAACTACACCACGTCATCAATGTGCCTCGGTACTTGTCGGTGGGACGCTCCCCACCTCTCATCCTGACCATAGCCCTTGTTTCTACTAACCGACTTCACCTCACGGCTTTGATTGGTCAAGACGGAGAGTGGGCAGTCCCCGTTTTGCAAGCAGGCCCGTGAATCTCTCTCGCTCGAGACGAGAGGAGACAACAACATACAGCGTGTATAGACAGCGACAGAGAACATAATAGAATAGAGGGAGGCAATAGAGATAGAATAGAAAAAATGGACGAATTTGAGGAAAAGTTGGCCGCGGACATGGTCCAAGTCGGACGGGAGGTGACACCCCCCAGTGCCGATCGGCACAGCCCAAGTCGCGGCGTCAGCGTACTGACGCCATGCGCAACCCATCAACGGGAGGGCGGCGAGCCAACGCCCCGTCTCCCCTCGCCCCTTCGTCCAACTCGGTCGCGGACCGGGCTGCGTCGGGGCAGGGCGGAGGCTGGTGTTGCCTCCAGAGTGCACCGCAAGCACTGTTTTTGGAGGTTTCAGAGAGTAGTTGGAGCCGCGGGGGGGGGCAGAGGGAGGCGGGGCACCGCGGTGATCTGGACTATGACCACTTTCTACCCAAACCGCCGCGACGGCGGTCACGTGATCACCTGCTCCCCTGCTCCCCACCCCACCGTGAAGTATGCAGGGGCCTTTAGCGTCCGCTCCACCCGGGACTCCAGGAGGAGAGTGTGGGAGCCGGGCGGGTGTGGTTCCTCCGCTCAACCCCCCCTTTCCCCTTTCCCTCTCCGACCTAAGTGTATTGTTTTTATTAATATTAAAGATTAAACCGGGCCCGCCGTTTGACGATAACGGCTTGTCATCGGAGCACC
>OMKY01231502.1:0-21351 GCA_900302395.1 Bregmaceros cantori | reverse complement strand
GTCACGCCCACATAGCACATTGACTGTATACATACATATGTATATTAGTGTGTATATCAACGACAGCAATAATTGTTGGTCCCAGCACTTTCTTGTGTTTGTGCTGTGTGTGTATGTTTGTGTGTGTATGTATGTTTGTGTGTGTATGTATGTGTGTGTGTATATACATATAGGATGAATTCAATATTTATATTGGGTGAATCCAATATAAATATTGGATATATGTGTGTAGTCTTGGATCTCCTTGAGAAACAGTGTGGCCTTGCAGGTGTGGATGCTTGCTCCCTGGGTCACGACTGTCAGCATGTTTGTGTGAACAGTGGAAGCCAGTTCCACTGTGCCTGCCGAGCAGGCTTTGTGTTGAACACCGACAAGAAGACATGCTCACGTAAGACTCCTCTCACATGTCTTGGAGTGTGTTCATACAATACCTAATCACAGTCCTGTAGAGCCAGAGAGGCTGATATGGCCTTGAAAACAAAATTATTTTTCAAACGTTCCATTCCAAACGGTTCGGGCAGGCCTATGTTTAACGTTTTTCGTTCTTGTAACAGTTCCGCCACCAAAATATTGGTCCTGAAAAGGTTCGGAACACAAAAATGTTGTTCTTCCTTATAGTGTGCAATGTTAATTGCACGGTCTACGCTACAGAATTTCGTATGAAATACAAATAATAAAAATCATACAGTAGTGGTGGGATAGTGAATTAACATTCCGAGTTCCAAGTCAACTGCCTCCTTGGTGCATACCATTAAAAGTTATGCTTTTGTACACACATTTTGATAGAACTACTGTAGATAATCCCGATATCGTGTATGGTATTGGTGTGTATGGTATACAATATTATTGTTACATTGCCCAAGCTTTGCGCTGCTTTCAGATGTAACAGCATATCTCGTAGCCTGGCGAGACATCGTCCACGCATCGCACCTTGCTTGACTTTGCATTAGCGATGTGCGATTCGTGGACTATGGGTTGGTTGTGGCTCGCAAGGCTACATATCTCGCACTGGGTTGCATGAATAATGTTCTATACAGTTGGCCATACTCTCCCTCTACAGGACATTCATTCATGTTGTGTGTTTCCATGTCTCTACTGGGTTGGGAAGATTGCATTTTAAAAGTAATAGCTTAGGGCTACAAGTTACTCATTACACATATTAAAAATGATAATCAGTAATGTAATCAAATTGTCACATTGCAAAAGTAAAATAAGGGGTAGCATAAACGCTATACTTTAATACAATCAAGTCAATGATATCATACATTCCCATGATTTTCAACTTCTATTCAGCGGTGGGTGCAAAGTGGAACGCTACAAATGTACCTGTGTCTCACATGTGTGGTATCCTGTATTAAAATTTTAATTTTTAGGGGCTACAGTTACTTATTCTTGTAATCATATTACTGTATTCTGATAACATGTAACACCCAACTCTGTGTTACTATGTGTTTTACAAGGGGATGTAACTGTAATTTCTCTTGAATGACATTAACTAGAGCCTCTCCGATTCAAGTCGTTACAGAACTTACATCCCCATTTTCCCCAATTGTCCTATGATGTGACCACTGGGAGTTACTATCATGGTAATGTCACTAGTGACATCAAACTAGTTGTTTACCCAACAATGTTCCATATGACAAGGTTCAAATTATAGCAGCTTTTGGGTTTGAATAAGGATTACATCTTGAAACACTTGGCTTGGGTGGAATAGCTAAAATAATTCTAAAATAATAGTACACAGTAAATTTTGACTCTTTCAGAGTTAATACAACAACGGAGGAATTTGAATATTTTCTAGTGTTGGTGTTAATTTGTAGAGTTACAAGGCGCTGTCTCAATTAGACTCTACAACGCCCCACCCAAAGCCCTGCCCACCTCGTCCTCTCTCAAACATTAAAGACCGCCATTTTCAAATTCATTTTAAGAGGAGTTAAACACTATGGAAAGAGTTCATTTCACACTGCAACATTTACTGTGTATAACCTACTGAAATAATTGAAACAGTAATCAAGTATAACTATAGTGAACTGTGTGCTGTCTGAATTTACCTAATGCTCATTACATTTATTATATAATATAATATATTATTACATATAATGCAATAATAAGTAGGACTGTGGAATCTGTGGCTATCAAATATTTTAATAAGCGAGTATTCTGTAACATTTTGCTTAGGTAACAAATATATTAGAATAAGAGAAGTCACATTTAATTAAATAAGTAATAATCGCATTTGTTACATCTTGTGGATACTTAAATAGCTTGCATTAGCGCTGAGTAATTTCTATTTGTAAAAAATATATTTAGGAAATTCAGTTGTTAACAGAAGCAGTAGCTTTAGTACTATCCTAAAATAGTTGCAACGCTTTATCGAAACATGACAATATATAGAGTAAAATATAGTATAATTTAAAAGTACATGTTTTTTGTAGTCTCACACACAAAACCCATAGACCATAATTTGGAAACTGTCATATGGTTGGTGATTTCACATTCCTAACCTATTTGCTGAACACCCTATGTTCCTAAATCCCTATCTTCCAAAATCCCTATGTACAGAAAAGTTACAGGTCGTTTAAGGGTTAAGGTAGGGGTTAGGGAAGGGGTTAGGGTTAGCATAGGGTTAGGATTAGGGGTTAACCCCAACGGCTACTGTGACTAAACACCCTATAACTTTTCTGAACATAGGGATTTTGGAATATAGCGTACAAACCACTTATTTACTCACTACAACATTTTTCAATTTCATCTTCTAGTTCTCCCAATACTACATGCTCTCTCCAGTTACTTCCATTGAGACAAATGTTGTGAACAGGAGCTTTCACAGAGGGAACCTGTTCACGGACGCACGACTGCCAGCACATCTGTGTGAGCAGCGGCAGTGACTCCTACACCTGCAAGTGTAGAGAGGGATACACCTTGAACCCCGACCGCAAGACCTGCTCACGTAAGAACACACAGACACACACACACACACACACACACACACACACACACACACACACACACACACACCCTCTACCTTCACCCTTGTGCATCCCCGAACAGAATATACCTTGTTGTTTGCGAACGGTGCGACCAATCCATCGCCAGTGCCTTTGAAGGATTTCACCTTTTCGCCTGGTTTGCTGCAATAGTTCCTGGTTGCTGATTGTCAAGCAAATTTGGAGGCTTTAGGTTGAATTAAGTTAAAATTGTCACTACTTTTTTTTCAAATGTTCAAAAGGAAAGAAATAAACATAATATAAAAAAAATAACATGACAAGACATATATTCATTCCAACACAGCATTCCACAGTCTGGGAGCTGCAACTGCAAACGCCCTGTCGCCTCTGTTTTTTTGATGGTGGTACAGCCAGCAGCATTTGGGTGGAGGAGGTCAGATAAGTAATCGTGCAACTCTCTCTCTCTAGGAGCGTTCACAGAAGGCACCTGTCCAAGAACACACGACTGCCAGCACATTTGTGTCAGCAGCGGTAGTGACTCCTATACCTGCAAGTGTAGAGAGGGATACACCTTGAACACCGACCGCAAGACCTGCTCACGTAAGAACACACACATTTTTAGGTAATGGAGTCTGATGTTTGAAGGTCCACCAAATATTTTTCACAAGTGATATAACACACATTGTCACATTCTATAAATATGTCTTTTGACATCTTTAGCGGTAAGTGTGTATTGAAAGTCGGCAGAAAGATGATCTATTTCTCTTTTTTCCCCATAACATTCCTCAATTACCTTGAGCTATATTAGAAAGAAGTGAGTGCTGTATTCATGGTCTGGCGAGCCAGAACCAACGTATTGTCCACGTATCGCACATGGCTAGAAGTTTGCATTTGGTCTGGGAAAATCAGGAAAGTCTTTGGACATGGGGGGAGTTTGTACGTCATCATCATTGGTTTAGAGTCCTCTTTGTACAGCCAATTACCATAGGGCAACCAAATGCTTAAATACACCGTCCTAGGCACAGACGTTTCCAGTGATGGTGTCACTTTCCCCTAGCAGCTATGCCCCATGGCATGGTGGGAACTCCCCCCACCCACATCATGTGCTCTTTTTTTATCCAATCAAATGCTTTGTGTGATTCTAATGCAGCAACCTCCGGTTCGTTTCACACTCGTTACAGGTGCAAATCGTCAGACAATAAGGCTTGTAGTTTCCTTTCAGTTTTACAATTTAAGAAAAAGTAAATATCTTTTTCAAGTGTTAAATGAGAAGAAACCTGAGAGGCTTCTTGTCATCTCCAGGTGCAGACTTGTGTGCTCAGGGCAACACCTGCCAGCACACCTGTGTTAACAAAGGAAACACCTACGAATGCCAGTGCCGTTCTGGATACACCCTAAATCGGGACCAAAGGACATGCTCGCGTAAGTAAATGCACTTATAATAATTAGGGCCCCAGTCCAAGTCTTTTAAGGCATATTCAAACCAACATGTTTATCCTGGGTCCGACACGTTTCAACCGAGGTGGAACTCGTTTCCTAGCTGTCCCAATTGATATGAATGCAGCAAGCGGGTTCGAGCGCACACTAAATGATTAAAAATGTGGTTTGAATATGCCCTTAAAAATCTGCTCATATATATGTATGGTATTTTATATTTACATTTGTATAAATCTTGTAAAATACCATATCGCTTGCTCAACATTCGCCCGCTCGTGAATGTATCATATCAACAAATGTGCAAGATGACTCACCCACCACGCACGCAAAGTGTAGCACTCACCCAATCCTGATCGGCAGATTGTAAAAACGCAGATCCGGATCGTTTGAAAAAGAGAATCACTCCCAATCACCAAATAAAAGAGCAGATCGGGACACATATAATAATAATAATAATAATAATAATAACAATAACAATAACAATAACAATAACAATAACAATAATAATAATAATTTGTTGGGATATAGGTCTAACAAGTGTGATTTTCTGTGTATTTCAGGAGTAGATCCATGCGCCCAGGGACATAACTGCCAGCATCTCTGTGTCAACGCTGGAGAGTCGTACAACTGTCAGTGTCGCCCAGGCTACACGCTGAACCCTGACCGCAGGACCTGCTCACGTGAGGAAACCACAAGAACGCCAGAGGGCAAATTCAACTTTTCTGTGTGTCTCTTCCAGGCTGTTAAATGTGTTTCTACAGATTTACAGAGTTTAAGAAATACTTGTTCCATATTTATTCATGTGACAGATTCCATTATGTTATGATAATTCCCGTCAAGAGCTAAGTCTCTTACAATCATCATTTCAGCCATTAAGTGTAATCGTATCGTGGTCAAATATCGGTGTTGTTATTGTTAATCCTTTGAGTGCCAACCACTGTCATAGAAGTCTTGGCAAAAAGCATATGCGTATTAACAAAGACACTCAACTTTTATGTAGCGCAGAAAATATTTAGATTTATTCAGGATTAGCTGGAGAGGTGTGAAAAAGGGGCGGTTAACATGCTTTTCAGGCTATGTGACTGAGCCAGTGCGGCGCACTAGAAAAAGCATTTTGATTTGAGTGATCATTTGATTGTATGCTCTAACCAATGTTCTAACCAATCTTCAGTGGTCAGCCAGACTACGGGACTGATGATGATCTAACCAATAGGGCTGTTGCCCGGCTTGGTGGGGGCACCCATGTTGGGAGTATGTTGTACGGTGTGAAGTATACATATACGTACGATTAAGTGGAATTATTTCAATTTCGTTCATTATATACGGGCAAATACCACAACATAGTTATGCTGCCATCTGCTGGTGGTTAATATCATATTACCATGGATAAATGAATAATAAAACACTTATAAGCAAATATCGCCCACTGCCTGTTCGTCTGACCGCGGTCGAACTACCAACATGGCTGCCAGCGCCAAGCTGCGATGCCACCATGCAACAGCCCTATAAGCTATTTCTCTTTGGGCTCTCGCGGCCCACGTCCCCCACCAAGATGAACATCCTATCTCCACAGTCCACACCCATTTCTACCCTCCCTAAGCCACCAACTGCAGGCAATTGTCAGTGACAAAACCCTTGAGAGAACAATAACGGAAGAGTAATGGCCGAGTTGAAATGTAACTGCTGTGATTCTGTGTGTTTCAGGATCAGATCCCTGTGCCCAGGGCCATAACTGCCAACATCTCTGTGTAAATGCTGGAGACTCGTACAAATGTCAGTGTCGCCCTGGCTACACGCTGAACCCCGATCGCAGGACATGTTCACGTGAGAGAAACACTGGCTGCATATAGAGTTTTCCCGAAATACGAAAGTTGATGAATTTGTCACACAAAAGACGTTTCAAAATCTACTTACTACAGCTCGCTCTATGACAAATTACACATCATCCACCCCACTTCGCTCACCGTTTTACATAAGTATATTAAATACAGACAAAATCCGAAGTTACTCACCGATGTGGTCACATGTTCTTCTGGACCAATGGGATGGCTGCTTCACTGGTAATTCCAACTTGAATGAGTAAATGGAATGTGTTGCGCAGATCATTCAAGCATGCGTTTGTGTGTGGGGAATAGATCCGCACGAGAGCATTTGGGTGTGGAATAGCACAAGGCAAGTTACTACCACCCTTTTAAAATAATGCGGTAGGTGTGTGCCCCCGCCGATTAGACCTGTTGAAAAATAGTCAAAGGCACGGCAACATGAATTGCACCGGAAGTGGAGAGATACGGGGGTAGTTAAGGAAGTAAACTGGAAACGGGACAAAAGCTTGTCTATACATGTGCTCAATAATTCTATAACTCCAGGCTCCGTTGAAAAACTGAGGCAATACACAAATTACACTGTAAGTGAAGAGCGTAAGCGTCAAAAGGGTAGTTTGTGTTTACATGGTAGTACCGAATCAGGTTAGTACTTATAAACATAACAGGAGTGTGAGACATGCATTTACACCACCACAAACGCATCTTTTTCGCAACTCTCTTCTATGAACTACTACTGTAACTTTGGTGCTGGGCCATTTGGTGCAAAGCGGTGGTAAAACGGTGCATCATTGTCAGTGGTGGAAAGTAACAAATTACATTTACTCACATTACTGTAATTAATTACTTTTTATGAGTAATTTGTAATTTTCTGAGTAGTTTTTGAAATGTGTAATTCTTTTACTCAAGTACATTTTTACCTTAGTACTTTTAACTCATTACATTTGAGTCCCCTCACATTACTAATTACACAACATATTGGTGGATGCCGGATGATGACCAACTTAAATTTGGGCAGAAAGTTAAACTCCTGTGCAGCCTGGCGAGCCAGAACCAATGCATCCTTGGTGGAGGTCTGCTTTGGAGGACATTTCTAGTTAAAAGCTGTAATTTGAATATTGATTAAAAAATGAGAATAAAATGCTCAATTTGATTTGTGACTTTTTTGCATTAAATAATGTAAAGTAACCTTTACTCATTTTACTCATTACATTTTAAATGAAGTAATTTTGTACTTTTACTCAAGTACATTTTGACATGGGTAATTTTACTTTTACTCTGAGAACAATTTAAGCTATGTAAAGATACTTTTACTCAATTACAATTTTTCAGTACTCTTTCCACCTCTGATCATTGTCAGGTATGACGAAGTGCCTCTATAGTTTCAGACCCATGTGGCCAAGGACACGATTGCCAGCACCTGTGTGTGGCCAGCGGCAGCTCCTACCAGTGCCAGTGCCGGCCCGGATTCACCCTCAACCCTGACCGCAAGACCTGCTCACGTAAGACCACCTACAGCTGTTCATATTCCACATTCTGCTTGTGCGCAGATAGTGTGCTGGATGATTCTTCTCCAAAGGTCTCCGTTCAATGCGTAGGCGCAGACTTCGTGGGTGCTCCGGAGCCCGGGCACGCTAGTGCTCAGTGTGTGTGTTGTATTTATTATGTGTGTATATTCGGCACCAACAGGCAAAACCAAAAGTCGGGGACTCTGTGCCTACGTTTCAATGTGATTCTCTCTAGCAAACTCTCACCTGACCATTTGTAGATTTCGGTACGTCACCCTCTCTGTTTCTGTCACTAGAAAGTTAGTAACTCTCCACTCCCAGCTACGTGACTGACCTGCTGGAACCATACAGACGCTAAGATCCTCTGATCAGCTTCTCCTGGCTGCGCTCAGGGCCAGGCTGAAGCACAGAGGAAATAGAGCCTTCGCAGTGGTAGCTCCCAGGCTATGGAACGAGCTGGCTCTGCAGCTTAGGCAGGCCTTGATGCTTCCAATTTTTAAATCGTGTCTCAAGACACATTTCTATGCCTTGGCATTTCCAATTTCTCCTGAGTTATCCTTTCCTGGCACTTATGTGACACTGAAATTGTTTTGTCTCATGACATGTCCTGTGTATATGTTTTTTATCCTCATGTTTTACTTTATCCTCGTTTTTTGATTTATTTTAAAGCACTTTGGCACAACTTGTTTGTTTTTAAATGTGCTATATAAATAAAGGTGGTATGCTATTGTAAGGTAACAAGGAAAACTCATGTGTTCGTGTCATCATCAGATAGCCACTGCACAGTTCTGAAGAAAGAACGCTTGCGTTGATCCTGTCATTCTGTTCCAGGTGGGGGCGATGATGTTTGCGCTCTTGGGAATGACTGTCAGCACATCTGTGTGACCGACGGAGCATCGTTTGTGTGCCGATGCCGGAGCGGATACGTTCTCAATACAGACCGCAAAACGTGTTCACGTGAGAATGTTTCCCTTTTTTTTTACAGTTATTTTTTGGCCGCAAGTGGTGCTTTTAATTCTATTTATTGCGAGAGATAGTGACAGGATTAAAGGAGAAACTGGGATGAAGAGTCGGGGGGTGACATTGCAGGAAAGCAAGAGAGGGGATTAGAACCCGCAGCACTGGTTATAGAGGGGCGCCCTCTATAATCACTCTGCCACCGCACCCCCTTTTCATTTTTAAATATAATTGTGTGGGACTTCTGTTGTTGATTGCTGGTTACCGTAATGTGTGTGTGTGTGTGTGAATATCCTTCCAGAGGAAATGCGAGCTGAAATAAGTGAAGATGCGTGCATGTGTGAGGCTCAACTGGCGTTCCAGAGGAAGGTCCAGTCCACCTTCGAGGACCTCAATCAAAAACATATCCTTTTGATGGAGTATAAATCCAAAAGATGACCTGTAACACGTAAGGTGGACTGTGTGTGTATCGCTGTGGCCGGCATGCAAATAACCTTCGACACTCAGAATATCAGTGGCTCACGAAGTATGTATGGGACAGCTCAGCAACCAGCGATTGCATCAGAGCTAACGGATGTTCTCAGACAAGTTTAACCCCTCGCACCTTGTCAAGTTATTTTTCAGAACCCTCAAAAGAATGACCCAGAACTATGATGATACTTCCTTTTGTCCCACTCTTTGGTTGATGTCCTTGACTGCGCTTCCACTGGATCAGATCTCCTCCAAGCTGAGCCAGATGGAGCAGAGACACCGACTCTCCTAGGATGGAGACAATGTTGGATATGACTGCAGTTTGTAATGTAAACTACATTGTAATGCAGTTTACATTACAATGTAATTTAAATCAACCACAATGGAACCATGGGTTGGGTTTCGCAAACCCAAATCAATAAGTTAACTAGCTCAGGATTCATCCACATACAATTTAAGCAATAACTTGTTCAACGAACCTGGGTTCTGGGACTAGCATTACTACTGAAGGAAATCTATTTTAAAAATATATTACATATCCACACATAACATCCACATTAGTGGTAAAGTGTATAATTTATGGGTAGATGTTTAATACAGTTATGAAATAGCTGTATTATTATAGTTATAATAATAGGCTGTATTTTATAGATATACAGTAAGCAAATTTAGTGACAAGGTATGCGCCTAGCCGCCTACCTTGTGTTGTTAGTCTTTGTGAAACTGCTGCCAAGAATAAAGCAGGCGATACCAACCATGGAAGTGGCAATCCACAGAGCTGCCGATGGAATATATCAAAATCAATTAAAATTATTTTAATTCAAATAATATTATTATATCATTTTCTCCCAGGAGGGGGTATCGGTAAGTGTCAGTAGCAGAAAACATACCGATACTGCCCGAAAAGGTGTTCTTATATACAATACAAACATTTTAAAAAGGATAACCTTTCTTTTTTTTGGTGTAATTAAGACTTGTATCGGTGATCGTATCGGCTGGTGTCGGTATCGGCAAGAGAAAAAAAGTTGTTGGTTCAACCTTGCTAATAATATACACAATGCTAAGTTACAGAGTGTTTGTAATGACACTATTTTAAATGCAGAATGGTTGTTTCAACCGTGGGAAATGCAGTTGATTAAAATGTTTAATCATGAATTACCTAAATGGCAACTTTTAATTAATCATCTATTCTACGTTCTAAATTGTCCATGTTTTTCCTGGTATGTAACTAATGAGTCTAAAATTAATAAGGGCGACCAGCTGCTCATAACCCCAGGGGGGGACAAGTTGTATATTTTTGGAGGGGGGGTCGGACGGTGCTCTGGTGAACCGCATCTTCTGCCGTCAGGCTCTTAGATAGTGGTTGACCCATTTGTAGCATATACTTGAGTAGGCGAGGACAGAGAAATATGAGAGAGAGCAGTTTGCCAAGTCTTTCAGTGTTGCCCTAACAGTCTGCCAGACTACGGGATAGATTGAAGTATCTTATACCACATGGTATATCAATTATTATATGGGTGGTGCCGGTGGCCTATCAGCTGAAACAAGCAATTTGGCGGGCACGGTCTGATTCTCCGGGACGAGCCAAAACCTTGAACGCACGGGCAAACGTACGCGGGACGGCTGGTCACATATGCCGGGAACTGTTCATTTACACACCCGTCACATATAAGCTTAGCTTATTTTTTTGTATTTGGTATGTCTGTTATGTTATGGTTTTTAAAAATATATATTTTTATGACAGTTTGAAATTGAGAATGATCTTTTTGGAACAGAATCTATCCATTAAAAAAAACACATGAGAATGTTTTAAATTATATTAATTTAAATTATATTATTGAGCATCTTTTCAGTGGATTTGTTCATTATAAAAAACAATGTCCGCAAAGTGAACAGGGTTTTTTTTTTCCTTCGGACACCATTACAGTACCACATGCATATTTATACATGAATTAGGTGTTAATAATCATTCTATTGATTTCCCATTGCGGACATTGTTGTTTGGAAGGCTAATTGCACTGAAGTATTGATTTGATTACATAATAAACAAAACAAAGTGACAGATGCACACATACACCTTTACACACACACACACTTCTACACACACAAACACACTCAAATGTATACAAACAAGACAGAAACTCTAAACAGACTAGCAGAGAAACAAGAAGGGTAAAATGGGTGCAGTGACCCAAAAACAAACTCCAATTAGTGTTGCTGGAAACATGGATCACTGCACAGCGCAATTACCAGTGCTGGCAGGAATGTTCTAGAGTTTCAACTTATTAGAAACAAGGTGTTTATTTGTACTGTATGTATGATTTTATTTGATGTAAATTCATATTTTTTTAAATGTAACATCATATTTTTCAATCAATGAAATAGACGTCAACATATCAGCATTTAACATTGTTGAGTACTACTATGATAAAAAAAAATAGATTTGCTTTTATATAGTGCTTTTCTACCACATGGTACTCAAAGCGCTTTACAATCACACGCCAATGGCGGCTGCTGCCATACAAGGCGCTTGCCAAGACCTATTGGGAGCAATTTGGGGTTCAGTGTCTTGCCCAAGGACACTTTGGTATGGAGACTGTCGGAGGCGGGATTCGAACCACCAACCTTTTGGTTCTCAACCCTCCAGTCATTGGAACAACCGCTCTACCAACCAAGCTACAGCCACCCCAACCAAGCATGCATTATATTGATATAACGCATGTATTGTACCTACCTAGAGCTGTTTTGTGCGTGATAAATAATGTAAATAAATAATCTGTTCATAATGCACATCATGAATCACATAGAAAAAGGGAAAGCTGTGGAATTGAAGTAAAGTTTGACAAATGTTTGACAAATAAACAAATAAAAATGTGTGGTTTCACACTGTGAAAAAAAGAGTTGTCTAATTTGTGTAATTTCTCAGCTTCTGTGTTCTTGTTACTCAGACACAGTGTCCGAGGAAAGAAAATGACCAGTTATGAATATGTTTTTTGTTTTTGTTTTTTCTTTTGGGCACAAAAAATGTTGGTACAGAAATGCCGGAGAGGGGATGAGAACCCGCGGTGCTGCTCAACCTGTGGTCTGGGGGGGGGGGCGTGCTCTATAACCACTCTGGCACCGCATGTCCACTGACACAGGAATATGTTTAAGGGTTTCATTAATATTAAAAACATTGAGCCAGTTATCAACCACGATCAGTTATATTATAACCAATCAGGATGAAGCAAGCTGTTTTGTACTGTATTTCTTTTTTTTAAGATTCTATTTCCCCTGATACTGACACTCTCTCCTTGGTCAGTGCTTTACACTCGTTAAAAACACAGAACCAATGAATAACAAAACAACTCTATTAAAATGTATTATGGCTCTGTGGCGCAGTCAGTTAGACCACTGTATCCAGGACATATAAAGTCTGGTGCCTGTGGCTTGAGTTCACAGCACAGACAGTGTTGTGAGTTGGCCCTCCCCTCACTGACAAGTGCTAGTCTGCTTCCCCTGTTCTGTCACCCCCCTTATCAGCTAGTCCTGTCAATAATGGAACAATTTTTTTACTTGCGCAAAATAATAAAAAGGAGTCAAGAATGCCCATTGTTTAATGTTGATGCCCTCATCCACAACCCCAATTACCTGGCCACCCACAGAGTAGCATTATTGTTTCACATTTAAATAAATCATACACAATACATTGTTCTTCTCTTTGACATGACAGAATAAGTCGGGTGTCATTATAATCGACCTGCCTACAAAACGAGTAAGAGAATTTTACTATTCATAATGGAAAAATAACGAAGAAGTACTACAATACCCAGAAGCCACCGCGGCACTTCTGGCTTTCCGGTTACTATGACGACCGCCAGCTTCCAGGGCTACTAGGCTGTGCTAACTTAGCCTACTAACATCTATTAGTCCTACTTACTAAATACGCATAGGACGAATGTGAAAACACATTCAGGACAGAGTATTTATTTGGCGTAATGTACTAAAAATGTTAGTCGCTGATGGGAGGGGAACGTAGACGAGTCGCGGCGTTCGCGTTCTAATCTTGTCTAATCTATGATCTTGTATGCAATGCGATTTTTCAGTTTACTGTTCAAAATTGTCGTTTCCGACTAGCTTGTACGGAGCGCATCTTGTCTCCGACTATTTCCAACGACCCATCATTTAAATCGGAGCATCCTACAAATATGTTCATCTACCTCAGCAAGAAGGTGAGTTCGTCAAGCATGCCAGAAGGAAAACAATCTTTTAACTTTGCTTTTGGCCTAGAATGCATGTCAGTTAACTTGCGCAAAATATATAATTATCAATTACATATAAGTATCAATTATATATTTTGCAGGATATCAGTTAATGGGTCAATATAAATCAAGCAACAAATCAAACTGTACTCTGCATTGAGTGCAGCCCAGCTTTCAGCCAATTGTTGATTTTATATCTAGAAATATTTGAAATGCATCACAGCGGGGCCACGTATACTGCAATGAAATTACTTTTACTTCATGAAAAAGGTATCAAGTATTCTGCATGCTCATCTTTGGTTTGTATTGTAGTGAATGCACGCGCGGTGCATTCTGGGCCGCCACCGTTGGCGGCTCTGCATGTGCCTACACGCCTCTATATAAAGAGTCAGAACGAAGCTTGACAATGACTGGGCTCAGTTATTGTCGACCCAAGTTCCTCTTTCCCCAGCTCCTCCACGAGGGGGCGCTTGTATTACACTGGTGTCAGAAGTGGGATGCCGATCCATGGAAATGGATCCCATGTAATTGGCTCACACCAATCAATTCCATTTATGTGTTAACATAATGAATGTATTTAAGCAGCTGTCATTGTATTGGCAGCTTCCACCTGCCCCCCAGCTACAACCTTAACTACTGTTTTTTCTTTATCTTTAATTTCTTGTTTTTGTCCTCATTTAATTATTTATGTTTCTTTATGCTATGCTGATTTTACTTCAGTTTTTATCAGTTCTGCGATATGCATTTGTAAGCATATTAATTTATGTGCTAATAGGTTGTACTGAACTTCTTAGGCCAAGCATGCTGTATTTTGGTTCGCATATAGTCTGGCGTGCACTATCACGTTCACTTTCATTACATGACGTATTTTCATATATAAGGTGCATCAGACTGTAAGGTTTATTCATTTTATTAATTTAACGTTTTGAAAGTATGTCCGTCGTCCAAAAAAATAGTAATAGTAACATATACAAATATCAACTCATTTAATTAATTTTGTGGGCTTATGTTACTTAACTGGTGAGTTAAAGTAACAATCAGTATTTATACAGAGCATCACTGTGACCAGATTAATCTTTTTTTTTTAAATAATTAATGGATATTAAGTGAATCTTTTACAGTAACTCAAACTGGTAAACGTGTATAGCATTTTGCTTAATAAAAATGGTTCCAGTGACAGCTGACAATTGAAATAGTGCATTAGCACTAAACTTGTGCGTGTGTTTTCCAGATTGCCATCCCCAACAACATCCCTTTGAAATGTGTGTCCTGGAACAAGGAACAGGGCTACATAGCATGTGGAGGATCCGACGGTCTCCTTCGGGTCCTGAAACTTGACCCTCAGACAGGTGACATGATCTTTCAAACAGCACGTTTTGTTCTTTTCTTAGACTGACTTATCAATGTTATTAGGTTTTGTTTGTTTGTTTGTTTTTTTGTATTTTTTTGTGTTGTTCTTCTGGTGTTTGTATTCGATTAGTATGTGATTGTTGTTTTATTCTGTAAAACGCATTGTTTAGCAATTACATGTGTTATTCTTCTTCCTACTCCTTGTTGAACAAATGTTTTATGCTCTGATGTTGTCTTTTACATATGTTTTGTTTTGTTATTTTAATACTTTTGTTCGATATAAACTTTCAAAATCAAATCAAATAACTTATGTGTGTTCTGTTGTGTGCAGATGACGCCAAATTAAAAGGCTTGGCTGCTCCCAGTAACCTGTCCATGAACCAAACCCTGGAGGGACACAGTGGTAAGTCAACATGGTGGTTAAGCCAAGCTGCATGTACAAGGAATAAACACGCTGCTGTGTTGCATATGCAAGCAGTATACACTAGCTTGTCGAGCCAGAACCAACGCATCGTCCACGCATTGCACATCACTAGATGTTGCAGTGGGTCTGATAAAATCAGGGCCGAAAAAGGTGTCAAGAAAGTGTCAATCAATCGTGTTATCCGTGTAGTATGTGTATGGGATTTGTCTGCCTGATTTTCCCAGACTCAATGCAACGTGTAGCGATATGCGATGCATGGACGATGCTTTGGTTCTGGCTTGCCCGGCTTAAATATACACACATGGAATTCGGGTTCAGGCTCAGTAAACAATCCAATGAAAAGACGATACAATAATAATTAAGTAAGGTAACTAACTTCTAACTTGGTATTTTTGTTTTTAGTATAAATCATAAGGCATTAATAAAGAATAATAGCAAACACCTGACCTTTAACCTTTCAGCGGCGTTGAACTTTTTATTATGTTATTCAACAGTATTGTCTTCTCCCTCCGGGGCCAGTCTCATAAACAGCCACAGCAACTTTGTGCTGTCGACCCATCGGCGCTAATGGAAACTGGAGTAAGTAATTAGAGAAAGTGTCCATAAAAGTCCATATTCAGGCTTGTGAAAGAAGAGCGGGATAGGGGAAATTCTGCATTGTCAGTTTGAGTTGCAGAAAAAATATTTTTTGGAGCTAGTCCCACTCACAGTACCTAGATGCTCGTCATGAAAATGTGCCATGTTCTGGTTTAGAAGTCTTTAAAATAGAATGGAAAGTCTGCCTTAACTTTGGTGGCAGCTTTGTAACTAGAGTAGAAGCGCTGACCCACACCCCTATCTGTGAAGGTGCCGTGCAGGTAGTGACATGGAACGAACAGTACCAGAAGCTGACCACCAGCGATCAGAACGGACTCATCATCGTCTGGATGCTTTACAAAGGTTGGTGTTGAGCTTGGCTTTTTGCTCTTGGTATCAAATAATATCAAAAGTAAAGACGTAGTCACTACCCCCATCTACCTGCCGTGTGACAGCATTGTAGCATCTTCGGTGTCTGCTGTGAGCACCTTACCTCTAACCTGCTGCTTTGCCTGCCCCCTTCCCGCTATACTGGCCAATTTGGCATATGTAGATGCCGAGATGTAAAAGATTGTTCATCTTTTAAGATGTTTATCTTTTGGGGAGGTCGCGATTTTTCCAACCAGCCAGAGAATTACATCAGAACACTGTGACGCCACAGTGACATATTGCCAGGGAACTTACGAGAAATAGGGTGGCTTCCCCTCGGGTAGGCCGCCCACTGCCTAATGTGGGACACCTAAGCTCCAGGGGCTCTGGCTCCTCCCTAAACTAATCAATGTGACACTATGGTAGAGGAAAACTTTTCACTGTCCCACTTTATGCAATTGACTGTCCCACATTAGGAAGCTGCAAAAAAGGGCCCACATTAGGGCAATCCACCCTAAAATTTCAAGATGGATGGATGCCTTATTATGTTGGTGAGCAGCCACAGACAGCCAAAGACTTTTAGCACGGCGGTCACAATAGACGCTCTGCTTTGGGTGATGACAGTCCGTACTAGGCAGGCTGTATTTGGTTTGAACCCACACTTGGCGTTGTCCCAGTTCTAATATGTGGGGATTTGCACATATAATATAACAGCTGTCATGTGTGTTAAAAATTGTATAATTCTAAATATTCTGTAAATACTGATAATACCTTCAGAAATGAAGTGAACCAAAAGCCTTTAGCCAAAAGTAATTACCGTATCATGTTATTATTATTATTTTTATTATAGTTATTATTCTTCTTCTTCTTTTATTTTCATCATCAACTCCTTGATGAGATGGACTGTTCTTGTCTGTGTTTCCAAGGCTCGTGGTACGAGGAGATGATCAACAACAGAAACAAGTCAGTGGTGCGGAGCATGAGCTGGAACGCTGATGGACACAAGATCTGCATCGTGTACGAGGACGGAGCCGTCATCGTTGGCTCAGTAGACGGTGCGATTTGATGTGGAATCATTAGATCTATCTATCAAACGATATACATGAATCTATGAGGTTCAAGATACAGGGATTCCACAGGTAATGCCTGTTTTCTTGTTACAGACTTTCAGCATGATGTCATTGACTGTTTTCTACTTTGCTTTTAGGTAACAGGATTTGGGGCAAGGAGCTGAAAGGCATTCAGCTGGCCCACGTAGCCTGGTCTCCAGACAGTAAGATCCTGTTGTATGGGATGGCCAATGGAGAAGTTCACATCTACGACAACCAGGGCAGCTTCATTGTAAGTAGCAGTAGCAGTGGGTCACGGCTACAGCTGTCAGAATGAATTTCGATAATCTAATAGGTGTCAAATATAAAAAAGAAAAATGTGAAACCGAAAGCCAGGGAGACATTGTGTCTTGTTGCTGTTGATGAGGTATGGCCTAAAATGCATATACCTGATGGTATACATTGCAGTTCACTTCTGTATCAGTTTTTGGATGTTATACAATAATCCCAATGAATAATAATAATATTAATAAACTTCGGCACACATAATGAGTTGATGATTTACGATATTATTTCCCTCAAAATGGCAGCAGACCTTGAACGCGGAGGGCATGACAATAAGATTCCTTGATAAAAATGAATATACTGCTGTGCCTAAAGTGTCGGCATTCATTTTTGATATGTGGTCATTATGGTATAACCTCCACCTCTAGTCTAGCTGATTTTGTACCAGATTTGCTCCTTCCGAATATTTCATGAAGTAATGAAAAGAAAGTAAAGATTGGTTATAAATGACTCCAGGACGAACTCCATGTATACAGAGGTGGTGTCCACAAAAGTTGTGAGGTGTCTGCACTCTCACTGTGTGTTCAAACCCTTGGTTGGGAGTCGAAACGTCCGAAGATGTCGTTCTGAACCACTGACGACTGGCGATCACATAGATTTTAGGCCCTGGTTTAGGGCCTTTACATCGGTGGGGCCTCGGTTTCTTGATCTCTCTTTGGCTCTAGTCGCGAAGCGTGATGCTTTTGCTGGATACCCCAGGGGAAATCTTAAAATAAACGAGGCTTGTGACGGGTTGCTAAACTTTTTTTACATCACCGGACTAAAGCATCTGTAGTGGAAGCTTGAAGGCGCCAGGTCGTATTGGGTTAGTGTTTCCTCTTCTCAGATTTAGTTTTTTGTCCCAGGTGAAGATGACAGTGGGCTGTTTGAACAATGTGAGCGGGGCGGTCAGCATCGCTGGTATCCACTGGTACGCCGGCACCGAGGGCTACGTGGAGCCAGACTGTCCCTGTCTGGCCATCTGCTTCGAGAACGGACGCTGTCAGATCATGCGCTACGAGAATGACGAGGGTAAGGATTTCAAATCATGCAAAAGCTTGCTTTGGTACATTAAAGGTGCAACAGTAATACTATGATATACAAGTATTTTTGGTGAAGTGGTTACAGAGTGTATTATTTCGAGAGTTTGACTCTTTTAAATGTGATCACAAAGCCTTACTCCCAACTGCCAACACATCACTTCCTTTCTTCATCCGATGCCATGCGGCGCAGGTGAAACACGAACCTTATCTCAACTTCCACAGCTCACAATTTGCCGTTGCAGCCAACAGATCTCTTCCCAACAGAGCAATATCCTCCGCGATTATAGATTTCAGCATTACGAACGGGCCTCCTACTCTTCTCTTCGCATCTGCAGTCCAAAGTAGAAGCTTTCCTGCAGAATCACTACATGCCCTGAACCCACCCCCTATTTTGAGACAATCAGTTTGTATTGCTATAATTACATATCATAATTACACATTATGTTCCTATCAGTAATTGTTGCGTGTCTTGGAAATGTATAAAACCTCTGTATTGTCTTATTATCATAGCTGGTGATAATTGTCAGTTTAAATGATCTGGGATGATCTCTTTTTGAGATCAAATTTTCCGGGGCCTTTAGAACAACACTGGTTGCAACCAATGTAAACATTAAACTACCTGTGTGTCTGTGTGTCTCGGTCTATCTCTGCATAGAGCCAGTCTACATTGACACCCAGATGACGGTAGTCAGTATCCAGTGGAACCACAGTGGCAGTGTGTTGGCTGTGGGTGGCTCACTACGGGCTTCTTCCTCCGACAAGGAGATCAACGTTGTCCAGTTTTACACTCCCTTTGGAGAGGTAAGCACACTGTCGGTTTAAAATTCCTTCGGAGAGGTAGCCTGATGAGCCAGAACCGACGCATCGTCCACGTATCACACATTGCTAGACGTTGCATTAGGTCTGGTAAAACCAGGGTCGAAAAATGTGCCCAAAAAATCATATTATCCAATCACAGTGCAGTGGGTCGGACAAGCACCGTGGAGGCCAAACTCCGCCCACTTTTCGATTTGAATAATTTGATTCGTCCACCCGTAGCACTATAAATAGCACACATATGATTCTCAAATGATTCCACATTGGAGTCGCAGCGACTGTTGTTTTCTTGAACCAGTATTATTATATTTATTCAACTCTTAAATGATTTTCACATTGCACGTAAAAACATAGTTAACACACATTTAAACTCATTTAGTCCCAAGCCAACATAAGGAACCTTTCACTGGTTGTTGCATATCAGTGAATCGGCAAGAATTTTCACAGATACCAAATAATGCTCCGTCATCTATAAGGGTGATCGAACACTATCTTTGTATCTCACTCTCCCTGTCTCTGGTGTCCCTCCTCCTCTGCCCAACAGCATCTTAGGACTCTGAAAGTTCCAGGAAAGCAGATGACAGCTGTGGCTTGGGAAGGTGGAGGCCTCCGTATCGGACTAGCAGTTGACTCATACCTCTATTTTGCCAACATTAGACCAGACTACAAGGTACCTTTCCTCAATGGTTGGGACACTTTTTGAATCAGGCAAAAAGCTGCCGAGAGAAAATGCTATACTACAGTTTCAATCCCCTGCAATTCCCCTCTTCAACTAGAAACGGAATGTTAGTTTCTAGCCCAGGGGTGCTCAAACCTGTTCAATTTGCGATCAACTAATCCAATAAGATGTTTAAGATAAGTTTAATTGGTTTTTCAATGCATCTATTCACAGTTGCAGCGCAGAAAAAGAAAGTCATAACCGTCACCATCATAGTTTTTGTTGCATTAAAATAAACCTAATTGATGTGAATCTAGTAATTTCATATATTTGCAGGCTGCAATGCCAATATATTGTTTTTCCTCGGGATCTACCAAGAATCTACCAGTTGCAATCTACTTGAAGTTGCACATTGATGGCAATCTTGCTTGTTCAGCTAATTGTTGATTGAACGCTAATGCCCACCTTTCTAGTGCAAGAAAAAAGTACTTCTAAAAGTAGAGATACTTTGCAAGTATTTGTACTTCGTTACTTGCCATCTCTGCATGTTTTCCAGTTTGAACAAGAAGGCAGGCTCTGTGTCTCAGGTGAGGCTAGAGCATCTGTGGTTGATTATTGGTTGTCTCTCTCTCTCCTCCAGTGGGGCTACTGCTCTAGCACGGTGGTGTATGCGTACACCAAGCCTGAGCGACAGGAGTACTGCGTGGTGTTCTGGGACACCAAGAACAACGAGCGCTTCGTCAAATACGTCAAGAGTTTGCTGTCCATCACCACCTGTGGAGACTTCTGTATACTGGCTACCAAGGGGACGGACGAGACACAGCCACAGGTTGAGACGCTGGCTCTCTATCTCTCTATGTCTGTCTCTCTCTCTCTGTCTCTTGGTCTCTCTCTATCCCTCTCTCTCTCTGTCCATCACCACCTCTGTATCATATCTCTGTATACTGGCTACCAAGGGGACGGACAAAGCCCACCCACGAGTATACACACTGTCTCTTTCATTCTCTATCTCTCTCTGTCTGTCTCTCTCCATCTCTGTGTCTCTCCATCCCAGCCACAGGTATAGATTAGATTCCCTCTCTCTGTCTCTCTCTCTCCCTCTCTCAATTTCTTTCTCTCTCTCCCTCTCTTTCTCTCTCTCTCTCTCTCTCTCTCTCTCTCTCTCTCTCTCTCTCTCTCTCTCTCTCTCTCTCTCTCTCTCTCTCTCTCTCTATTTTACCATTTCAACATCAATGCCATTTCCAATCGCCCAATCTTGAATTTAAAATGCTCGTAACCCCTTCTCGACCCTATTAATTTTAAAGAAAGCATAATTTGCATGTAAAAAAAGCTGGCTTCGTAGCCGAGCATCTTACCGCCA
>OMKY01231500.1:0-13881 GCA_900302395.1 Bregmaceros cantori | reverse complement strand
CATCGCTGGTATGTATTGAATTTTCATTCATATTTAGATCTGCAATGTTTTATTCTTCATTTGTGTGTTGGAACGATGACAATATATTTATGTGCATGGTCTTTATTGTACACCGTGTGTATATTTCACTTTTACACTTCTCAACGTCAATAAATCTGTAGACGACGTCGTCAATGGTCTTCAGAGTACTTGATGTCTGGAAAGTTAGGACAAGTCACGTCAGGGGCAGAACAATGTATAGATTATATCAAATAATTTAAAGAACAAACACACACACATATATATATATATATATATATATATATATATATATATGTGTGTGTGTAACGGATGTGCAACGGTCATGTAATTTTAGCATAGCAGTGATTGAACCGACAGTAAAGGGCTGACCAGCCAATTACCATGGGCAATCGACTGCTATATGTAGTCCTACCTATGTCAAGTCTGGAGACTAACGGTACTCACTTCTCCCAACTACTCCCACCCTCCTGTTTGTCCCGCTGCATTGTGGGAACTCCCACCCTCTCTCTGATTGGCTAATACTTTGCGTTGTGTGTGATATTTCATTGCAGCTCTTCATGTCGTCTTCTTACATCTGTTACATATATATATATATATATTGTAACATCACGAGAGGACAAGTGGTGGAGGGGAAGTATATTCCCCTCAGATGGCTACAGCCTGGCTTTGGCTCCCTCTGCTGGGGAGCAAGGGCAACTGCCCCCACACCTGATCTTCATCTCCCCTGATGGCCATGCGGCCTATATATAGAGAGAGAGAGAGAGAGAGAGTGGAGAGAGCTGCTGTGGAGCCAGAGTCTGGAGGGTTGGCTGGAGAGAGAGAGATTGCCAGGGTTGCTGCGGTGCCCCCCCCCCCTTCCAGGAGAGAAACCACTCAACGAACACTTTAAGTTAAGTTATTAGAAGAAAGAGACTTTGTTTGATTGCTGACCCCTGATTGGGGAAGAAGATCAGTGGACCCTCCTAATTTTATGTACCAAATAAACCTTTGTTTGAAGATAACGTTGTCGTTGCACTTCTTGTCCTGCCCCGCAAAAGAGTCATGCCTCTCATGATGTCACAGTATGTATGTATGTATGTATGTATGTATGTATGTATGTGTGTGCGTCTGTGCGTACGTACGTATAACCCCCTTGTGGCCACAAAGTACATTGCAGCAAAAAATGACACTGAAGTCTCACCGATGATACAATTACTCAGGAGGTTGAGAGCTTCCCAGCAAGGTGCAACATGCCATACTTTGGTTACAGTCACTGACCAAAAACTGATAGATATTTTCCAATATTGATATTAAAATGAAATATCGGTGAGAGCCAAGGCGAACTGAGCTACTTTTCCTTAAGGCTCATATGAAAAACTTGATTTTCTGTGAAGGTCTTTGGATGTGTTTGAAAATGTTGAAAATGTCAGTGCCTCACTAGACAAACCTCACGGTACATTATGTGCATGTATGTGATATTATCACATATGGGTGGGCAGAGAAGCCATAAAAATTACTTAAGTATTGTTGCCTCAGCAAAATACTCAAGTAAAAAAAAAGTCATCCAAATAATTACTCAAGTAAAAGTAAAAAAGTACTCCACCAAAAATTACTTAATTAGCGAAAGTACTGAATAACTTTCAGTAAAAAATAAAAAATAAGTTAGGACAAGTTCTCATCCATTCATAGATGGATGGATGATAGATAGATAGAGAGAGAGAGAGAAAGAGACAGCCTGAGAGAGAGAGAGAGAAAGAGAGAGAGATGGAGAGAGATGTGACGGCAACATACGTGCCAACAGTTCCCAACGGGTGTCGCTAAAGACCAAGTTAATAACAATTTTTAATAACAAAAGCGGGCCTGGCAAGCAAATCGATGACGTCATTAATCGCGTACCCTCACTACACACCCTGCTTTTTTTTTATAGGGACCACTTTAGGGTCAAATTTATAATCCGAACCCTGTGCTGACAATATTGTGCATCTCTACTATAGTGTCATTATTATTGTGTTACTGTTCACCGATGCGTTGACTGTGTCCAACCCCAAATTCCACGTGTTTATATTGTTTCTAAGTGCACCACAGCGAAAAAGCGGATTCTGATTTGAGAGGTTTTCGTGTCAGCTGACTGTGTACACAGTGTAGCCAGTGGTGGACCTTCTTTCTGCCTGCTTGGAAACCAAGCAGGCAGTAATAATAATAATGTGTCTAACCTGGCCGAGGGCGGGGGGCGGGCATCACGTTCGGAAACATCAACAGTCACAGCAAAGACGCAACCATGCACACAGCCAACCTTTTCAGTTAAGTCACATGCGCACATGGGCGGACACTACGGATGTCATCCATGCATTAAACGATCAGAAATATTCAAAATTGATACATTTTCTTACTCTAACTGCCAAATCTGATAATATCTAAATGTGTGTTGCTGCCTAAGAGTTAAACACATTTAGAAAACTAGAAGCACTCACAGATTGCAAACCTGCGCCTACCCCCTAAACCTAACCCTTAAATCTAGTCTAACCTAATATAAAAAACAAAACAAACAAAAAATGCAATTTGCAGGTTGAAAAAAAAAAAGACGCAAAGAAGTGCTCGCAACGTGATTCGAACTCCGGACATAGTCGTTAGAGTTGTGTCTACTACCGCTGAGCTATTCAAGTTGATAAAAAGATGGGGAGCACGTGCTGCCCAGTAGCTCAGTCGGTTAGGCAGTGCACTGGAAAGCACGCTTATGCCTTAATGGCACGGTGAGTCGGTGGTTCGAATCTCACCACCGACGTATTTCCCACATGTCTACCTCCCATTTTCACCTGTTTTCACTAACCCTAATAAATAAAGCTTGGAAAAAAACAGCCTGAATGGGCTGGAAAAAAAACATTAAAAAAAAAAAAAAGATGGGGAGCAGACAACCTTAAGTTGCTGTCGGCGGCGCGTCCGCCATGTTTTAAATCCGAAACATCCCAAACGCGATCAGAAAAGTTCGGAAATGCCACCACCTGTCAAAAATGCTGTTTGGGAGACAGAACGCACCTCGGGCGCGGCTGCGGGAGAACACGACCACGGACGACCCGTTAATATCAAATCAAACTTTATTTATATAGCACTTTTCATGCACAGCACACTTTTTTTGCAGGGCAACATTTCGTCCAGATTCGTGCTAAACTTTTTATTTATCGAAGGGACAAACCAACGTGGGTGAAGAAATAATCTGCTCCGCAGGCTCCGCCCTGGCGCAGATAATAATAAAAGACAGACATACAGATCCACGTCTTCATATTAGAAGCTAGCTTAGATATAATTTGTAAATGTGGCAATAAAACAATTGCTAAAACTAAAAATAGGTACAGGCAGAATGCTCATATGCATTGTTGTATAACTCCTAATTTCCTATATTGATCCAATAACCAATACGCACACACACACACACACACACTCATTTTATATATATATATATAAAATCAAACTGAAGTCTTTCCCCCAGCATTTTTCTCTATTGATATTTAATGCAAATATCGGCTGATAATATGGTTAGGCTGATAATATTGTGGATCTCTAATAATATTCCAACCATCACCTTTGTGTGGTGGTGTGGTCCATGACCAGAGAGATGTATCCCTCAATGAGTGAGAAAGAGAAGAATCGGATGCTGCTGGGATCGTCCACTCCATCCTTAGATCTGTATGGAGAGGAGTGGGGTGGGGTAGGAGGAAGGAGTCCAAATGGAAGTTAGTTATAGCACCTGAAGGAAAGCACCACCGAAAAAACACAATGAAAAATGCTCTTCCACGATGCTATTTGCTTAGTAATAGAACTACAGCATGCTAGCGCATATGACTCGAGTGTGCGCTCTTTTGCAATGTCAACATAATTCCATTTTCCCTACATATGCTGCATGGCCAAACCCTTATTGTTTAACACACATCACACTGAAGTAGTCTGTTTGACTTTGTAATGTCTAGGGCTATCGAATATTTTAATAATCAAGTAATCTCTCCAAAATTCTCCATCCATTAAAGTAATCGATTAAAACATGTTTTTGCTAAGATAACAAGAAATTATGCATATGCAGAAGAAAAGACATTTAACAGAATAGTGAATAACCACATTTCTTTACTATGGATTTTCAACATTGACAAATAATATAATATAAAGTAATATAATATACCTTAAAAGAAAAAAGCATAATTTCAACTTCATTTTGTAATAAATTTATTTTTTTAAATTCAGTTTAATTAAAAAGAATAGCTGTAGTAATATCCCAAATGAGTTGCGATTTTTTGCACTATATAAAATCTAAATCAGGTTTTTCGTAGTGAATTCATCACAATTAATCAGGGCTTTGAATCAATATTTTTTCCAAATCAGTTCGTTCCGAGCAGAAGCGGAATGATAACCTTTCCGGTTACGAGTTTCACCAATAAATTGACGTTCCCGAACCGGTTAGAACAAAAAAATATTGTTCCCGGAACGGTTAATTTCGCTTCTGTCAGCTGATTTTTGCCAGGTGGGGAGGGCGCTTGGCGGCAGAACGACGGTGTGCCTTCCTGTGCTGAGTTAAAAAAAGAGATGAGTATGGTGCGCGTGATCGCGGCCACTCAGCCAGCGCTCAGGTGCCATACCCTTATATATGAGCGGAAAACGCCCCCGCTATTGCTCGCTTTAGCATGCAAACGCTGTGCAACTTCATAGGAGTCACAGAATAGACAGACAGCGCTGTGTTTCAGTGAAAGGACCGAAATAAACCGGTATTAACCGGTTACCGTTATTTTTAAATAAGTGTTCCGGTTCCAGAACATAAAAAGTAATAATGTTTCCGGTTTCGTTTCTGTTCCTTGGAAAATACAAAAAGTTCCTGGTTTTCGTTTTCGTTCCTTGAACCGGTTCAAAGCCCTGCAATTAATAGAGTCATCGCCGATCTAGTAAATAAAGTTGTTCATTGCTCTCTCAGTGTGAGAGTCTCACCCAGCAGAGTAGAACATGAGGTCCATGAGCAGTGTAGCTACCGAGGGCAGGGTGTCAGGGTCCAGACTGGTCACACAGAACATGTTACTGGGGCTGGAGAGAGGGTGGATGATGGGCCGCGGAACTGCACACACACATACACACAGACACATGTGCCCACACACACACACACACACACACACACACACACACACACACACACGTACAAGTATACACCAAGACAAGAATGCACACAAAAACGCAAGCATGCATACACACACAAGCGGACAGACACACACACATACACACGTATACACAAAGAGAAGCATGCACACCCACAAACATACACACACATAGAGAGATACACACACACGCACACACAGACAAAAAAAAGCATGCACACATACATATACAAACACACACACGTACCGGTACATTCACATTAATACATAATGTGTTGTCATTCCACAATGTTTTTTATATGTTGTTGCTAACATTAGTATGGCATATGTCGTAAAAAAAGGGAGAGATGTTAAAATATCGGGAGACATTCAAGTGGGGCCAATCTATGTACGTCCACTTGTGGATATGTGTATATGTATCTATATAGCTGTCTATGTATCTTCTTGTGGATTAGCCTTATATAGTTAGTGTTAGTTTTAATTTTAGGGTGGAAATCGTGTTTATACTATGCTCAGCTGTACTGCTTATTTCTACACCTAAGGCCCCACTAGCTTCTGGGGTACCCCTTTAACAAATCGTGTTCACAGTATATTGTGAACTAATCGTTTGGATATATTTCTTTAAAAAAAATAATACTGTATAAATATATTTTTATAAATAAAATATTCACAGCAAGACAAAAATTAAATCACGTCAACTTGACTGAAATGCAGTCAATTTTGGTTCCCGTTAGCCAAAACGTTTACAACAATTGAGCTAATATTTAGATTTTTTTTTAAATTGATGCATAATGTTGCATAATATTAATCATATTTTGGATTTTCTGAAATTATCAAGTAAACATCGGTGTCAGAAAAAAAACTGCTGACAATAACAATTATTCAATTCCTTGGTGATTAATTGGTAATAGTTGCAGATTAATGCCATAATCGATTAGTCAGCGACTAATCGTTGCACCCCTAGCTAATACAGTTCTGCATAAATTGGGACGACACGTCAGAGTTGGTTATAGTCCTTCATTATTAAAATCAATGACATGTTAGATCAATGAAACATCAATATTAGAGGGCTCAGAAATAATTGTAAAACCACTGCATCCTGATGCTTACACAGCCATTTCAAAGAATTTACCAACAGAGGGCACTGCGCTATTTGAAGCACTTTAAAATTTTCAAGAATCCCTGTGGCACTATGGCATTTGTGTTTTGTAGTGCACTGTCTTAACAGACGCTATTGGCCCTTTTCCACTGGCTTGATTTAGCCATATATACCCGGTTTTCTACCAGCACGGTCCAACCAACCAGGTACCTATTTAGGATGTGCTCTGCCCAGGTTCCAAGCATTACTGGTACTATCGGAGCATCGAAGGACTGCTGGCCACTGATTGGTCGTCACTGAGCAGTAGGGGGTTGGCTGTTGCTCAGTTGTAATAGTGTCAGTTCCAACCACCGCCTTTAAGCGAGAGTTTCCTAGGGTAAGACGCTGTTCCCTAAATTGCTCGCAATGGGTCGTGTTTGAGCGCCTTCTATGGCAGCCACCACCATTAGTATGCACTTGTGTACATAAGGTTTTAATTTTTATACCTTACCACTTTAGTATTCAAAAAATAAACTTTGCTAAAGGTGTACCCCCAAAAACATGAAAAAAAAAAATCCAAAAAATGGGCCATCTTGACTTCAGCCACCTTGAAAGTGTCGGCCTCAATATCAGTTCACATGCTCTGGAGCATTAACACACACACATTTTTTTTGCTTACCGAGTTCAGGCTTGATGAATCCGTTAGTGACTCCCAGGCTGTTTGCAGCCACTGTCTCCCCGTTGACCACTTGAAGCAAGACGAACTCTGACGACAGCGTGTGCATCACCATGGGGAGATCTCGTTCTCGAACCTGCACATGTGTAAACACATTTTTAAAATAAATAAAATAATAACAATATGAATGCTTTCCGATGGAGACAGTGGCAATTCTCCATGAATCCAGTAGCAGAAAAAGAGAAAGAACCAGCAGTGTGTGCCATGGTGCTCGAGCACTTTGGGTCTGAACAGTCTGGTTCGAAACTGCCTCAAGATTCGATAGGCGCGGCCTGCAGCAGGCTGTCAGATCCACTGACATCATTACTGACATCCCTCTACTCTTTGTCCCAGACCTGTATTGTGTCCGGTTACCTGCGTCGGGGCTGCGCCGCGAAGCAGGTTATGTTTTTTTAGGTCACGTTGGTTGGTTGGTTGGTCTGTCCCCAAGATAACTGAAAAAAGTTGTGCACGGATCTGGATTAAATTTTGTACAGTTGTTGGAAATGACACACAGAACAATTGATTACATTATGGTGCATTTCTGTAGCCTATAATTAACATAATCATACTGAATCACCAATTTACACATAGATCGCTGGGCGCTTAGCGCGGTCAAGTGACCACAGGTTCTGTAATGATTAGTCGTTTAATCGATGACTAATCGATTATAGAATTAATTGGCAACACATTTAATAATCGATAAGCACCCAGAAATTTAATCATTGTTATTTCGGCAGTTTTGAACTGACTTTTTCCCAATTGGTCCACACAAATTAAGATATTAATATATGTTCTTTGAAAATATGAAATATTAAATTGCCATAATTGATTAAAAAAAGAGGAATATGAAGAAAAACAAAAAAAAAACAACAAACAAAAAAGAGAAGTCTAAATATTAAGGTCTGAATTAACTGTAATTTGTTTCAGAGTAAGGAACGTTATTCTTGTATTCTTGACTATTAAAATAATCGTTAGTTGCAGACCTAGTCCACACTAACAGGTTTAGTCCAGCTAGCTGATTTTCTAAAATAGCTGCAGTTTTTCAATGAAAGAAGCTTCTGTTCTAAATGTGCCCACTGTATGTCGCAACAGTAATTCTGCTATGCAAACAAACAGTTTCCATCCTATCTATATCCTAATCATATTCCTATTCTGGAACTACATTTAATGGGCATAATTGTAGTAAAAAAATATCATGGATCTAGAGCAATGTTATTTTTTTTTTTCATAGTACTTTTAACTTAATTGTTTTACATTTGTTGGTTAAGAAAAGCCACAATTAATTATATTTAAATTTCAAATACTTGTTACTGAAATTTAAAAGTAATCTGCCATGTTACAGAATTACTGATTGAAGCATATAACAAGTTAGATTACTTTTCGTTGTCGCTAAAATAAAACCCAATTACGAATAAAATTCATACTTGTTTTACAATAAAATTCAAAAGTGCGCAGCCCCAACGACATGATCCAAGTGGATTAGAATATATTTTGTAACAGAGGTGGTCGACGGCGGTCGGGAATAAACGTATGCGGTGAAAGTGTCTATGTATACGGGTGATCGGATTAAACAGCCAGAACACCGTTGAGGGAGACTTCGCTATAGACCTCCTGGCCGTAGTGACAATGTAGCGCCTCTGATCGCTGATCGAATCCGCTGGTAGTGAGACAAGCATCAGAGAAGCGGCTGTGACGGTGTCTTGGAGGAATGCCATCCGCGCTGATCAGAGACGCGAGGCGTCCGTTTTCCTACAGGGAGTCGCGGGCCGCACATACACACGCTTGCTTGGTCTGTACTTTGATTTAAATTCCGTAAAATATTGTATGTCTTGAAAATGGGCAATATAGCCATAGTAATGATTAAGGGGTAACGGATCGCTATAGAAAATAATCTAACTTTTTACCGATCAATGGGAACTAACGCGTTTACAAAGTTGCTCAAAAAGTAATCCACTAGTGTAATGTCCATTATTATAATGGGTTTCACCCAACTGGTGGTATTTATATTCAGTCTTGCACATATTCAGTCAAGACTGGTCATTTGTGGATCACTTTATCTGGGCTGCTGTAACACAAGGGGTTACGGTCCAGCTAATCCTGAATAAAGCTGGAAAATGGTCTGAACAAGCCGAAAACAATACATTTAACATCATAATAATCATTAGTTTCAGCCCTAAAAGGAGAACATGATAGAGAGATACAAAAAAGAGAGAATGAAGTGGTCTAGGAAAAACAGAGAAGGATGGAGGGATTATTTTGTTTACCAATGTTCGACTACACAGAGGGTGAAGAGAGACGGAGACAGAGCGAGCTACCACACATTCTTCACAGGAGGATCACGCAGAGCGCATTATGTAACAGATGAAAAACATGGTTGTTTTTATTTCAATAAACCAGCAGAGCCCCCACCCTTCCACTCCCCAAACCTGTCCCCCTCCCTCCAACATTACTGCCTCCTAGCCAGCCAGCGGCATGAAACGGTACAAGGAACGAAAACAAACAAAATTTTACTGAATTTTAAGAGGAGCAGAAACAGAAAATAAAAAATATTTCTTCAACTGTTCCGGGACAAAAAAAAGGAACATTATGAAACCCACAGAACCGGTTAAAAACATTGTTTCCCGGTCTCTATAGTCTCCCAGTCTCTATGTCTCCCAGACATAGGATATTTTAAAATATCCTATGTCTGGGAGACTATTTCCGTCCACATTTACTGTCAGTCATCAAGCATTTGAGGCTCCATCTTGTGGACAGATGAGGAAGCGAATGTAATGGCAAAAAAAAAAATCGATTTGAAATCGAAATCGGATTATTTGGTTCAGAGGATTTTTGAAAAAGTAAAATTGTCAAATCGGATTTCCTTTTTAATTATATGGGTGAATAAAATGTTTATAAATTGATAATTCAATTCATCCTAAGTCAAAGGCTGAGATGTCTCAACTTATATTTCAAAGATGCAAATCGGTATTTTATTTTTTGGCAAAATCGTACAGCCATAAACCCATACGCCAGGGCTAAATATACATAGTGTCTAATAGTATATAGTATAAATATAAATAATGATATAATAAATACAGTCAAGGTGCGTGTGCGAAGACGAGATGGCAGTGCACCGACCTCGGAGTTTGCCGACTTTACACCTGTGCTTGGGGGACGACATGGAGGTAGGGCGACTCTAAACCCATTTCAATTGGCAGGCTGACGCTAGGTTTCCACTACAGAGAGGTCCGTACACAGTCAGTACGTATACGGTCCGGTTGGAAGATTGCTGTTTCCATCAGTCAACGGATAACACCCACACCGCGGATAAAAGAACCTTACCAGAACCCCCCCGGGGAGGAGTGAGAGTTTTGGACTTTGTGCTCCGCGCGGAATCTGAAGCGGACGAAACTTGCGGATAAACTTAACTTGAACCTTCGGCTCAGCGCGGCTCAGGTCCCCACAGGTAAGAACCGACATCCCCGGTCTGAAAACCTTACAAAAGCGCGTGTGTGACCCTGGAGCGCATACGTGGCGGCAGGCAGCGGGGGCTTATCAGCGTCAGGAAATGGAGGTGTGTCGACTGTCGACGAGGCGATCGAAAGTTTGGACACAGTTCTGTGCCTTGCACAAAAACCATGCACGTATATTGTAAACAACTGCACGTGGCTACAGAAAACATATTCTACCACCTGGACAGGTCAAGGCGGCAGTTCGGCGCAAGAGATGTGTGTGTGTGTTTGTGCATGCGTGAGCGTGTACCGGATCTCGGAAAAGAAAAGACAGAGAAACAGAGTGGTGCAATGGGGAGAAACACACACACACATGCGCGCGCGCACACACACGTACGTATACGTACCGTAAAGAAAAATCTCTAGGTTTCCACAGCAGTGAACGCCGGACGGACTCCGAGCGGGACATTCCCGCACGGGCCAGAAAATAATTTATTTTGATTTTTCCCGTAGGCACCGTCCAGCGGGTAG
Organism: Bregmaceros cantori; assembly: GCA_900302395.1. Lineage (NCBI taxonomy): Eukaryota > Metazoa > Chordata > Actinopteri > Gadiformes > Bregmacerotidae > Bregmaceros > Bregmaceros cantori. The sequence goes on along the minus strand of OMKY01231500.1, from coordinate 2,997 downwards.
GGCGGCTCCGTGAGTTCAGTGATTGACAGCAGCAGTGAGCAATCGGCGGACAAATGAAATCGTGTTTTATGTGCTCTTTTTTAATGGAGCATCCTCCTGTGCGTGTGTGTGTGTACTCCCCTTCCACGACTACCTCGCACGCATGCACACACACACACACGCACACACACACACGTTACAGGTCCGACCGTAGATTCTTTTAAAATGTTAATGTGGTGCTCAGACAGAACAGCGCATAGCTGAATGTGTGTTATCGCGTTGTTTGTTCACGCGAGAATACCAGAGCGCCGCATTCCGTAATGGTCTACTTACGTTTTGTAACACATTTTATTTAAAATAAAAAAGATGAAAAGAAAAACCCAACAGTTTCAATGTATAAATGTCTTCCAGACAGTGTGTGTGATCCAGCAAAACCACCCCGAGTGCCATGCCGCAAATGGCCTGGTCAAAAAACAAGAAGGGAGAAAGATGAAAAAAAAAAAATCGAGAAAAAGGCATTTTAACAAAAGGCGCGTGCAATACCAAGTTCGTCCACCAGAGCGCCGCGTTCCGTAGTGGTCTACTATGGAGACCGCTGTTTTCTTACCGGCTGGGAAATATCCGGATGGCGCTGCGGGTGACGGACGGGGAAAAAAAAACTCTGCTGTGGAAACCTAGCGTTAGAGTGAAGGGTGGGCGAGAGAGAGTCGGGGAGCAGACTTGCAGCATACTTAAGTCGGCGAAGGGAATCGATCTCACGACAGCTGCGTGCACTGTGAGACTAAGCCACAGGCAAAAAACCCTGTATGGAGCTGGATGAAGCAGTGTAACTGACTGCGCCACAGATCCAGTCCTAGTTACAAGTTACTAGAGCTGACAATGATTACACGATTAAAGATGATTCATCGACAACAAAAACAATCCTTAACTTCTGTTAACAACTGAATTTCTTGAAGATGTGCATTACAAAAATCAAGTTAATCAGCAAAGATGACTCATATTGTCATTGTTTTCCTTAAAATGAATTTGCTTTGAGAAAACAAATACCACATTTACATTATGCAAAGCATTTTAAAATGTTGAAAATCCAGAAAAGAAATTTGGTTAATTATTCCATTACATGTATCATCTTCTGCATATGCAAAATAGCAAGTTAGCAAAACTACAATGTTTTAATTCATTACTTGATTGAATTGATGGGAAGTTTTGCAAGAATCCTCAAAGCTGCACCCCAACAGAGTACTCAGTAAACACTGTAACCAGTTGATGCAATTACCAAAATGTACTTTTAGATTACTTTTAAACAACTTGAATACAATCAATTCAATGCTTTCATGTCAATTGCAATAATTTTTAATTTCCTCATTCCAGTGTTTTGCAGGAATGTCTCTGCGAGCTATGGCCGACTGTCCTCCACTCAAACGAGTTGAATTTATGTTGCTCCCAATGCCAGTCTCCATTCCCAGTGTTATGGCTCCACCCATTCTCTTGGTTAAGCCCCATAACATTAAAAATAATACAATAAAGAGAATGACTGAGCTTAGGTGAGAAACCAATGACTGAAACCAATGAAGAGTAGGCTGCTCCATGTGAATACTACTTTTCTTTCAATCGCCAACAAGAGCTTACCCATACATTGGATACTTTTCCATAAGTCGTAACACGGTGACACAAAATAGAACACAGTGACATTTCAAAATAGAACATCTTTCTTGGCACATACTAATGTTACCAAAACAATGGATATATGACTCAAAATGGAAAAACTTCTGTCAGACAATAACACTTGTTTTCACTTCACAATGTATATGAAGTCTGTTATGAAAGCATACACATTATGGAAATGTTTACTGACTGTAATTTGTGTGAAAATCTCATGAAATATGTTATGGTAAGGCCATAAAAGTCTGATATGAACAGTTTTTCAAAATGTGTCAAAAGGCTGGACACACACGCAACTCAAAAACTGTAAAATGGAAATATTAGTGCGGAATGTGCAATATGTGGAGATGGTGAGATATCAGCACGTTTGCAATATTAACTAGAAGCACTCAGAGATTGCAAACCTGCGCCATAGTGGCACAAAAAAATACTTTTAGTGCTAGCAGCCCATTATCAATGCAAGTGCTCCTAGAGTAGCGTGATTGCGATTGATTTTCCAGTGGCCCCTGCGACCCGGAAGTCTGGTCACATGACCGCGGTAAGCGGCCAGCTATCGGTAAATTGGTGATTAAGTAGTAACATGTTACTTATAGGCTACATAAATGCATCAGAATGTAAATCACTTCTTCCGATAGTCGTTTCCAACATCTCTACAAAATTTCATCCAGATCTGTGAAAAACATTTTCAGTTATCCTGGCGACAAACCAACGCGACCAAAAACATAACAGCTCAGGTAATAATGTTTCCGATGAATAATTGCTCTGATTTTAAAGGAAAAAAGCGAACATATGAATTGAATAATCGTCTGTAACAATGATCAATAAATCAATTGTTACAGCTCTACAACAGTTACTATTTTTTGTAAACTGATCTCTATAAATTTGAGTAGATGTTATCAGTTACTACTCAAACGTGCTCCCCGCTTACACAAAGGGGCCCTTTGATAGCCGTGCCCCGTGGCCCAGGGGCCCTCTGATTGCCGTACTCTGTGGCCCAGGGGCCCTCTGGTTGCCATATCCCGTGGTTTAAGGGGCCCTTTGCTAACCCCCGTGGCCCTCTGATTGCCATCCTCCGTGGCCTAGGGGCGCTCTGGTTGCTGTACGACATGGCCCGAGGGCCCTCTGGTTCCTATGTCCTGTGGCCGAGGGCCCTCTGACTGCTGTCACTCCCCCCAGCCCATTTCAGTTAACCCTTATAGACTAAAGAAGTACAACTAAAGAAGATCCTAGAATAGAGGGCTCTATCGCAATCAGCATCGACATCGGTATCTGGATTGTTGTTGGGCCCCCCCTGGGCCCCCTGGATCCATGGGCCCCGGGGCGCCAGCCCCACTCGCCCGGTCGGTAATACGGCCC
>OMKY01231499.1:0-10784 GCA_900302395.1 Bregmaceros cantori | reverse complement strand
CCAGCCCATTCAGGCTGTTTTTTTTCCCAAGCTTTATTTATTAGGGTTAGTGGAAACAGGTGAAGATGGGGGGGTAGACATGCGGGAAATACGTCGGTGGTGGGATTCGAACCACCGACTCACCGCGCCATTAAGGCATATGTGTGCTTTCCAGTGCACTGCCTAACCGACTGAGCTACTGGGCAGCACCGTTTTTACAGTAGTATCCTAGACGGTGGCCAGGGCCATGGAGCTGTTAACAGCAGCTGGTGCGAGCATATATTGAAACCACTTGAGTGGATGACAAACTGAACAATGACGTGATTCCAGCCAGTCACCGCTTCACCTCTTAATCTGTTACAGCTCTAAATGTTACAGCATTATAGCCAGTCAGTGGAAATTATATAGTGGAATCAGGGCTCCGAACTGGTTCAAGGAACGAAAACAGAAAACGAACAGAATTTTACTGAGTTTTATGAGGAGCGGAAACGATAAAAGATTCCTTCAACTGTTCCGGAACAGAAACGGAACATTATGAAATGCACAAAACCGGTTAAAAACGTTTTTTTTTCTGTTCTCTATATATTTGAACATTTCCTATGTCAGGGAGACTATTTCCGGTTGTGCATGCATCCAACTTTCACTGTCAGTCATCAAGCCCCATGCATCTGGTGCTCCATCTTGTGGACAGACGAGGATGTAATGTAATGGCGTTAATACAGTTACACGGAAGTTTGAAAGTCCACCAATTTTTTGTAAAACTATATCTAAACTTAATATTGCACAATTTAAGGAACTTTAAGAACGAACACAATTTTTGCGTTCCGAACTGGTTCAGGACCGATATTTTGGTGGCGGAACGGTTCCGAGAACGAAAACGTTAAACATAGACCTGCCTGAACCGTTCAGAACGGAACGTTTTAAAAATAATTTTGTTTTCAAGCCCAGAGTAGAATATTATCACAACATTTCCACATGAAAAAAAGGATCTCCACTTTCCAGAGATGCATTTATAACATTCTCTATCAATCAATGGCTGTGTCCGAAATCGCTCCCTATCCCCCATATAGTGCACTCATTTATAGTGCACTCAACAGCAACGGCCGAAATTTCGGACACTCGAGTCGCTGCCGTTGAAAATGATTCTAAATTATAATGATACAAAATATAATTATAAAAATCATAAATCATCACAAAAAGTCAAAAGTACTTACATTTATAACCATTTGCTGTGGTCGGTTGCTATTTACTCCCGCCGCACCTTTCTTTTTAAAGATTAGGTCATTTCTAAAACGTCTTGCAATGCATTGTGGGTTATATTGATTCTGTCTAGGGTACATCCGATGCTCACTACTTTTTGCGGTGCATTGTGGGATACTTTTAGTGCACTATATAGGGTACATGGAGAATTCGGACACCGCAACAAAATGGTGTGCACCCCATATAGTGCACTATATGGGGGTTAGGGAGCGATTTCGGACACAGCCTATGTGTCCATTCATCCATCTATATTCCCTTGAGTATATATACAGAGTATTTTGTAGAATGCAGGTTCATGAGAGAATAAGTCTTCATCCTTGCCCTGTGTTTTTGTATACATATTAAAGTAATTTGTGAGAAACCAAATAACAAAATTACTGTTACACAGTAAATTTCCCAGTGTTAAATCAACACTTAAAGAGTTAAATGTAACACTGTGTCTGAGTGTATTTGGTCCTTATCAGATCTGGTGTTAAATTAACTCTTTCCATAGTGTTTAACTCCTCTTAAAACTAACTTGAAATTGAGTAAAAAATTAACACTGGCTAACACTGTACAGCACTGCCGGCATGTCCGTGAAGGGACTGGTGTCTGCATCTGAGCGGACGAAGGCTGCGAGGTCCTGCGACACGGCGAGTCGGCAGCGCTACCAAACCCCTGGGGTCCGAGCCGAACCTCGGCCCTTGCCAAGGGTCAGGTGCCGCATGAGTCACGATGCAATGAAAATTGCAAGAAGTTTGAGAGAGGGGGGGTGGGCTTTGTAGAGTCTAATTGACACAGCGCCTTGTAACTCTGCAAATTAACACCAACACTAGTAAATATTCAGCTCTCTCCGTTGTTGTAATAACTCTGAAAGAGTCAATGAACCTTGACACTTCATATTTAACACTGCAGAATTTACTGTTATTTGCTGAATGCTGATCACATCTCCTCACCTGTCTGGCCAGACAGTGCAGTTCCTCCAGGTGACCAGGAAGACGTTTGAACTCATTGTTGTCCAGGTCCCAGTCTCTAGTGCTGAGGACGAAGCCAGCAGACCGTCTCACCCCGAACGCTTCGAGCCTCTGAGAGCCACCTCCTCCATCGACACTGGAAATCAGGAGATGCAAGAGAGATGGTGGAGGGGGGATGGACACTAGGCTTGGGCAATATACCAATAATACTGGATATTGTGATATCTCAGAATTGACAACGGCATCTCCATGTTGCGAGCGGTATGTTTTTGAAAGCTTGAGAGAGAGAGAAGCCCCAAAGGCTGAGTCTCTGAGAGCCACCTTCTCCATCGACACTGGAAATCAGGAGATGCAAGAGAGATGGTGGAGGGGGGATGGACACTAGGCTTGGGCAATATACCAATAATACTGGATATTGTGATATCTCAAAATTGACTACGGCATCTCCATGTTGCGAGCGGTATGTTTTTGAAAGCTTGAGAGAGTTGTTTAATGCCCAACTAAAATTCCCTGTGTGTGTACTGCTGTCAGCTATATGCAACATGGCGAATTAAAATGAATCTTAACTCTCGCTAGCCCAGTGACTACTAACGCTGTTTTAACCACTTATTTTCACTGATTTTTAAAAAATATTTAACCAGACATTTTACCGCGTTTATTTCTTTCATAAGCGAGTTCAGGAGTCAATTTTTACCGGGAAAAATGGCCCCTCGCCGATCGTCACTTCCTGGGGCTGCAACTGTGATGTCACAACGTTCCAATTCAGCGGCAACCAAAGTAGAGATGGCCGATTTTAGCGTCTCCCGCTCGGCTTGGAAAAGTTTGGTTTCACCGGTAGACAAACTTACCGACAAACAACACGAGAGTCCCCGTCGAGCGCGCGCCCATTCCCGCCGCGAGGATAAAGCCAGGTCGATCGACCACCTCTGGAAGATGCACCACGGAGCTATCTCATGTGAAGTAGTGACGTAAGTTGTACACTTTGATTTTTTTTTTAATTGAAAATGCGAGATTTTCTTGACAAATGATACACCGTTGTTTTCAGCACAAAACAGGCTATCCGAAAATATATATCTTGGAACAATTGGGCCATTCGTACGTTCAACACACACAAGGTAATGAAAAAGAAAAAATGAATGCGTTTTTAGATTCAAAGCCGTTTCTTGGAAATTACTGGATCAAATTCTCCCAAACTTTTACATTTCATAGCACACACAACCATATACATACATACTGATTTTTTAATATAATTTTAGAAGAATCTTTACTTAGGTAAAAAATGAAAATAAAATAAAAAACAACGTGAAAATGCTGAAAAAACTTTAATAATGATTAAAAACCAAGATTCTATATATATGTTCTTTAATTTTTTTGATCTCCCCCACTTAAATGTAGACCCAACTAGGATGATTTTCATATAAAAAGTTCAAAACAAAAGAATTTACAGCGGATTTCATAACATTCACCTGGGAAAAATGTGGTCCTTTTTTTAAATGTTTTTTTTTATGTCTCATGTTTAATTCTAAAACATCACTACAAAGGCCAAGATTTTTTCTGCAAGGTTTCTGGGTGATAGCTATACTAGTTTGAAAAAAAAGGAGCCAAAATGTGTATAGCAATGATTTTCTTTCATGGGCTTTATCCAGGGTTATTAGACATATGGTGAATCACCTAAAAGAGAGCCTGTTCCAGGCCTGGGCATTAGAGGGTTAAATGAAACTTGAATCTTGTGAACGTCAGTCTTTATGCTACTGACCAGGGCTTGAAAACTAAATTAATTTCAAAACTTTCCGTTCTGAACGGTTCAGGCAGGTCTATGTTTAACGTTTTCGTTCTCGGAAGCGTTCCGCCACCAGAATATCGGTCCTGAACCAGTTCGGAACGCAAAAATGTAGTTTGTTCTTAAAGTTCCTTTTATTGTGCAATGTTACATTTAGATGTAGTTTATACGAAATATATTTGGTGGACTTCATTGCAACTGTTGTGAAAACTGTTTAAAATGTCATTACATTCACTTCCTTGTCTGTCCACAATATGGAGTCCCGGATGCGTGGGGCTTGATGACTGACAGTAAAAGTGGACGGAAATAGTCTCCCAGACATAGGATATGTTATAAAGAGAACAAACCGGTTTTGTGAATTTCATAATGTTCAGTTTCTGTCCATTTTCTAGATATTTCAAATTCCCTATAAATTCTGACCTCACCTTGAACAGCCGGTGCTGTCTAACGTCGGACGGGTATGGTTCTGCGTTCCAACACTGGTTCCTCCAGCACCGCACAGTCCAGAGTCCAGACTCTCCAAGGATGAGAATTCGGTGGGGTGAGCCAGGAAAGATGAGCAACCGCTTGGCTTCCCAGTCAGTGGCGACAGGCTGGGACCGGCCAAGCTGAAGCTCCTTCGGACACGGCTACCATCCAAGTCGAAGTTGCTAGACGTTCTTGTGCTATCTAAATTAAGGTTCCCGGCCCTGCTCGTACTGTCTGAGCCGAGGCTGGTACTGTCCAAGACAAGTCTTCTGGATGCGGTGGTACCCCTCAAACCAGGATTCCGTGGTAGGGCAGTACCACTGAAAGAGAGATCTCTGGAGGTGGTGGGACCTCTTGACCCCACATTCCTTGAGAAGCCAGTAGTGTCCACACTGCTCAACTGCACGCTCCTGAAGGGGAAGCTGGTGGAGCTGTATGCTGGGTCCAGCTCAATCCCTGAATCCTGAAACAGATCAACAAATGGTTGATCTGGAAGATTTTATCTAGTGTGCGCTCACCAGTAGCTGTGAGCTTGGTGTACCACAACCAGGGCTTGAAAACGGAATTATTTTTGAAACGTTCCGTTCCGAACGGTTCAGGCAGGTTGTTTAACGTTTTCGTTCTCAGAACCGTTCCGCAAACAAAATATCGGTTTTGTTCGTTCTTAAAGTTCCTCATGTTGTGTAATGTTAAGTTTAGATAAGGTTTATACAAAATATATTTGGTGGACTTTCAAAGTAACTGTATTAACATTAAAGGAGGGTTTAAAACGCCATTACATTCACTTCCTCGTCTGTCCACATATGGAGCCCCAGATGCATGGGGCTTGATGACAGTGAAAGTTGGATGGATGCACAACCGGAAATAGTCTCCCAGACATAGGAAATGTTCAAATATATAGAGAACAGAAAAAAACGTTTTTAACCGTTTTTGTGGATTTCATAGTGTTCCGTTTCTGTTCCGAAACAGTTGAAGAAATCTTTTTTCATTTCCGTTTCCGCTACTCGTAAAATTCCATAAATTTCCGCTCGTTTCCGGTTTTCGTTCCTTGAACCGGCCTTTCAAAGACAGACTTTTTTAGCTTATATTTAAATTGGTTACTATTTCTGCTGATACTATGAAGTATCATCATGGCAGTAGCCCAATTCAGTGGACTGCTATCTTAAACGATTACTTGTAACTAATTACGTCAACATTTTAATGTTAATGATGCAAACAAACATTTACGATTATTGAAATAACCAGTGGTTGCGGTTAGGGCTGCAATGATTAATCGACTGGTCGTTGACGAATCGTCAATAAAATTAATCGGCAACTCATTTAATAATCGATAATCGTTATTATTGACAGGTTTGTGCCGACTATACCTCCTATAGGGCCATGCAAATTAGATATTAATCGATCATTTCTGAAAATATTAAAGGAGATAACGGACACAAAAAAAGACAGTAATATGACATTGTTGGTACATTTGCTCTTTAAGAACCAAATTTGACTATTTCAAGATGAATCTCTTGTAATGGTTGCTATTTAGAGCTGCAAACGATTAATCGATGATAATCGATTATTGAATTAATCTGCAACTAATTTGATAACCGATTAATCGACAGCGATGAATCGTTTTCTTGGTTGGTCACTCTGCTTAAATGTGTTGAATATGTTGTTCAACGTTTACAATATCAACAATGTTTCAGGTTAATAATCACTACAATGTTGTGTGCTGCAGTAGCTCAGTCTGTTAAGAGTGAGTACACTGCGAAGCGCGTGTGGCACGCAGAATCGTGGGTTTGCTTCCCCTCCCCGACATCGTTGCCGCATGTCTCCTCCCCCTTCTTCACCCTTTTTCCAGCCAATCCTGAATAAAGCTCTGAATGGGGCGCAAAAAGACATTTGTTCAGAAAATACAAATGTTCCGATTTCAAAGAAACAAATGAACCGATTAATCGATTAATCGCCAGAAAAGATGGCCGATTAATTGATTACCAAAATAATCGTTAGTTGCAGCCCTATTGCTATTACAAGTATTTTTCTGAAGACAAATATCCAACCGATTGATCGACTAATCGTTACAATAATCGACAACTAATTGACTGTTGAAATAATCGTTAGTTGCGGGCCTAGTTGCGGTGCAATTTGCGGCACAAAATAAAAAAAATAGTGAGTGACTTACTGACGTGTCAACCTACCTTGGAACGTTCCGGGCTGGACAGGCTCCGCAAGAGACTACTTCCTGGTTTGCGATGCCAGTCTAAACCTTTGCTTCCCGCTCGAGCCCCACTCATCCCTGGCCGAGCCTCGCTGGTTCCCAGTCCGCGGTTCCGGCTCTGCAATCCTGGCCGGAGAGGGTACGTGTAGTCGAGGAGGTCCTCGTACTCCTGGTGAGGGTCCCAGTCGGGGGCCTGTCTGTCTGGGGTCGTAGGCGGTGAACGAGGGATGGCGCAGGCCCAGTAGTTGGCTTGATGTATGGACATGTTATGGGGACGAGGCGGCGTCTCCCTCCGCTGGCTGGTTCCAGTACAGCTCCATGGATCAGGCCTACTGCACAGGATGAAGGCTTAGGCATATTCAATAATAAACCTAACGTCAGCCATCAGCTGTTAGTGTCACCCCTTCCCTATCCTGATTGGCTCTTATTTATGACACATTTGGATGTCTCTGCCCATTGGCTATAAATTACCATGTGATCTGCTAGGGCAAAATTATTGGTTAGTTTAGCGTAGCAGGCATGTTTGATTTTTTTTTTAAGTCATTGTTTGGGCGCAAGTGTCGTTTTTCATTCTTTATTGAGAGAGATAATGACAGGATTCAATCATAAACTGGGATGAAGCGTCGAGGGAAGACATTGCAGAAAAGCCGGACTGGGATTTGCCCAATGGTCAGCGTCGATCCTCTCAAAGTCTCATGGTCACACATCATGCAAAACGTCTGCGCTCCCTTCTGGTAGGAGGTTCCGGTCCATCAGAACCAAAACCTCACGTCATAAGAACAGTTTCTACCCCGCCGCTATTTGGATTTGAGTCAGATTCTGAAATATGTGTCTCTCAAATGACATGAAAGCCTCTCATAAAGTGTCTAGCCCAGGGCTCTGAACCGGTTGAAGGAACGAAAACGAAAACCGAATGGAATTTTATGGAATTTTACAAGGAGCGGAAACGGAAACTGAGGAGGCACAACTAATGGCACTACTAACTAGCTCCGTCCAAAGACGCACCTCCAGTTGCCACAAGCTTGTTTAATTGATTACCTGGTTATGGAATCTGAGGGCTTGGAGATTTGCAGCTGAGGAATGGTCAATGAGGCCATGAGCTCCGTAGAAGACAGCCGGGGCCTGGAAGGAGGAGACAGGAGTGACGAGGAGGTGCTGGACCCATCGTCTGACCAGGAGGCCTCGGCACCACCAAGAGAGGAACCCGAAGCTTCGCTGAGGTCAGACAAGGCCAGAGGCGAAGCCAGCTCATCCCGAGAAGATGTGAGGTCCAAACAGGCTCTCGGACTTTGGTACCTCCTGCTAAGGTCCATTTTTGCAAGCTGGTGAGAAGTGAGAACGCGTAAGTATTAGTAATAACTAATTATTAACTAATTGCTCAGAAGAATGCATCTGCTGGTGTGATTATTATCATCTGTGGAAAGGAAAATTGAAAAATGTAAGAATGAGTAATTTTTTTTATTTATGTACAACTTTTAAAGAAACCTGTGGAATCAATGTCACTCCAAACGTAAGTGCTAAAAGTATTATTACTGTACATAATTACCCTGTTTAGAATCAGCTTAATTAAGTCATGTTGAGATTGCAAGCAATATCTAAACATGGAATTGAAGATTTGGGCACAATAGACACACCACTACACCAGTGGACACAATATGATACTAGTAATAATAATACTAATTACAATTGAAGGAGACAAGGTGATCAGTAGTAGTCCACTGATGTGGACTATGTAAGGAAAATGTGATTTAACTCATTTTTTTAAACATTTTTCTTAAATACATTCAATGCAAAATAATCCGATTTAAATTTCAATTGAATCAAATTCAGTTTCATGAGTGTGGATAGAGTATTAGCAAAAATTGCTAATACTTTCATCTCTTTTCCATGGCACAACTTACTCCATACCAGTGCAGGTCCCCACCCCTCACGGTCCCCTGCAAACACTCATATCCACCCCACCGCTGCCCAAGCTCCAACTACAAACTACAAGATTACTGAGACGGGCCAACATCAAACATTTGGACCGTTGCATGGAATATAGTATTTCTTAATGCCAGGGCTCCGAACCGGTTCAAGGAACGAAAACGAAACCCGAAAACGAACGGAAATTTACTGAATTTTACGAGGAGCGGAAACTGAAACGAATAAATATTTCTTCAACTGTTCCGGAACAGAAACGGAACATTATGAAATCTACAAAACTGGTTAAAAACGTTTTTTTTCCTGTTCTCTATATATTTTAACATATCCTATGTCTGGGAGACTATTTCCGTACACTTTCATTGTCAGTCATCTATCTTATAGACAGACGAGGAAGCAAATGTAATGGCGTTTTAAACCCGGTTTTCATGTTAGTACAGTTGCACTGAAGTTTGAAAGTCCACCAAATATATTTTGTATAAACTATATGAAAAACGTAATATTTGACAAAATTAGGAACTTTAAGAGCCAACGAAATTTTTGCGTTCCGAACCGGTTCAGAGCCGATATTTTGGTGGCGGAACGGTTCCAAGAACGAAAACGTTAAACATAGGCCTGGCTGAACTGTTCAGAACGGAACGTTTGAAAAATAATTTTGTTTTCAAGCCCTGTTCAGAACAGTATAAATGTCAATGGTGGACTCAGATTACTCATATCCATAGACAGCCAAACAGCCCCACACTCCTCACAGCATGTTCGGATGTGAATGAAAGCCACACCCCGGCTAAGGTGCTTCCCGCTGCATTTGCATTGCATGCAAATCAGCACCGAAGGGGCGCCACAACGTGGCCAGTGCGTGGGTGCGATCGAGTGCTGCGCGCACGTCTGCACGCAAAATATGTGTGTGTGTATGTGCACAACGTATGTGTGCGTCTGCGAATGTGCACGCCCCTGCACAGACGTGATTGAGTGTCCCTGGTGGGCTTCTCAGCGGCAATAACCACGTTCCTGCACGTACCTCCGCCTACACCTCACGCACACCTGCTCACTCACTGAGACGCTGGCGCACAGACGTAGAGCTCTGTGACGCACAGAGGGTGCGTGACGGGTGTAGGGTGGTTTGCCCTAACGTGGGCCGTTTTTTGCAGATTTCTAATGTGTAAGTCAGTCACCTAAGGTGTAACAGTGAAATGTAGGGTTGAGCAGTTGATCTTAATGTTACCATAATTTCACTAGGCGCTAGGTCCTTAAGGCGCTGGGCGCCGTCTCGGGCGGAAGCCACGAAGTAGAGTGCTAATGCTAACAGCTGTGGCTTCCCTATTTAGCCAGCGAGTCGATGCCGATTCGACCTGCTGGCATTTTCATGGATACCTGGAGGCTGAGTATTGGTTTTCTGAACTCTAGATAACTACTCCGCCTCTTACCCATGACACATAGTTTGTTTTTACCAAATTCTCACTGGCATTCATTAGTGTATGGAGTAGCCAGAGCCTCTAGATCTTATGTTTTCCCTCTAGGCAGTGCCCCACTCTAGGGCAAGCCGCCCTACTTGGTGGAATTGTAAATCCCAGTAAATTGTAGCAACATGTAAATATTTTGAGGCCACTTTCCAACACAGCCAAATCATGCCTTTAAACATGTCAATAACATGGCGATGCAATGGTTATTAAAAACGAACAAACACTCTCGAAAATTATTGTAACGAACGCACCCCCTGAGGAGCTGGGAATAGAGGAACTAGAACGTCGGCAATAGCTGAACCCAGCCATTGCCAAGGTTAGTTCGGACTCTATTTAAGGAGGCGTGTTGGCCGGTGGAGGACCGTCAACGGTGCCGGCCCAGAATGCACCGCGCGTGCATTCACTACACTGCCCCCTCCCGACCTGGCTCTCGTCCCGAGAGCCGCTCCAACTCCACTGCGCCTTTCGCCTGATCAAACGGCCCCGCGGCCATCCCCACCGCGTGCGGTCCGTCAACCACTTCTGACACCAATGTAACGAACGCGCCCCCCGTGGAGGAGCTGGGAATAGAGGAACTAGAACGTCGGCAATAGCTGAACCCAGCCATTGCCAAGGTTAGTTCGGACTCTATTTAAGGAGGCGTGTTGGCCGGTGGAGGACCGTCAACGGTGCCGGCCCAGAATGAACAGATCGGAAGAGCGTCGTGTAGGGAAAGAGTGTAGATCTCGGTGGTCGCCGTATCATTACAAAAAAAA
>OMKY01231498.1:0-33563 GCA_900302395.1 Bregmaceros cantori | reverse complement strand
TACTAGCTGCCTATAGTTACCTCTAATTGTTGCAGCTAAAAGCGCAGTGAATGTATTGTATCACAGCTAACCAGAGATGGCAAAAGTACTGGGATTTCTTACTTGAGTAAGAGTAAAATACATAAGTAAAAAAACAACTTGAGTAAGACTACAAAGCAATGATCTAAATAGCTACTCAAGTAAAGTAAAAAGTATAGGCTCAGAAATGTACTCAAGTATAAAGTACAAAGTATAAAGTACAAAGTACTACAAATAAAACTGTATGTAAAATGCATTTTTTCAAAGTTACTTTGTCAATGTTATTGTTTGAATGAATGACTAACAACCTAGACTAATGTATCTTATATCTCGGGACTAAATGAAATCCACTTATTAACTGGGACTGTACTCGGTACATCAGCGCCCCCTACTGACTAATATTATAGACGTTATCCTACCCCGTCAATGCAAAAAAAAAGTAACGAGCCTGTTTTGGTAAAAGAAGTAGAAGTACAGATATTTTTGTTAAAAATGTACTCACTACAAGTAAAAAGTAATCGCAGAAAAAAGTACTTCTAAAAGTACAGATACTTGAACATTTTACTTAAGTACAGTACTTGAGTATTTGTACTTCGTTACTTGCCATCTCTGGTTATGGGTAGTTTCTCCCTTCTTTGTACAATTTCAAAGCTCTTTCCAGGTTGTTGCCCTACCCTGTTGAACTGTGTCATATCTCCCTTGCACCATACCAAGACAAAAACCTAATCTCTGAGGTTGTATAATTGACAATGGCAGTAAACCAGGGCTATTCAACTACTTTGCTCAGAGGGCGACATTGTCAGAAATCCAATGGGCCAGGGGCCCCTTCAGTAACCTCCGGCCTATTTGTACAACCTGACACAGCGCAAAACCACATATTGATGAATTTTATTTTTAAGTTCCATACTTAATAAAAGGGTATCAATTCTACGCAACAATGGTGCTTTCTTGTTTGCAACAAGCAGCATCTGAAACAACAACACACAAATAGTGGTAAACAGCAGCCGCTCACTTAAACTACAACACATTTATAGTGCATCTGTTGAGGTAAAGAACAGAAACTCAGTTAGCCTCAACCCCAACAACACATTTCCATTGCTTCTGGTGATGTAAAGAACAGCAGATAGATAAAACATGTTTGAAATTTTTTTTTTTTACCCAGAAGTCCTCTGTGGGCCCACGGGCCACCTGTTGAATAGCCCTGCAGTAAACCAATGCTGAATTATTTATTTTATTATTATTATATATATTTTTACGCAAGCACAATTTTTTCACATTTTTTGACAGAGGTTAATGTGAAGGGGGAAGAGAGAGCGCGGAAGCAGACCTGCAACATACTTATGTCGGTGAAGGGAAGCGATCTTACAACAGCTTTACAACAGTCTTAATGGGGCTGGAAGCAGCGGTCTAACCAACTGCGCTAACCAATTCTGATTCTGATTGTCTTCCTCTGGAACAGGACTCTGAGTACGAACTCAGGCTGGTGGCTTGCAGTAACAAAATCTCCAGTTTGCCCAGCAAATCCATCAGCGTGTCCACTGCAGGTAAGCTCATCCAGCAGTCACTTGCACATACAGACTCGCACATTGAAATTTAGTTATTATTAAAATTATAAAAAGACCATAACTCAAAAGACCAGAATCGTAAGCAACAGCTGTAGACAGTGGTAATCACAGAACATGTTTGTGAGGAAATGTGCAAATAAGCAGTCCGCTTATAGCCGCTTCCCTGCTGCGGCCAATCAGCACGGCAGGGGGCCGTGCTTTGTGTTGGCTGTGGGCGGACTCTGTCCTGTAGTTCCGGCCGAGGCGCAGCGGCCACCAGCGAGGAAGAGCTCTGTTCGGAGCAGCTCCAGTCTCAGCGGACGTCCTTGGTGCGGTGATCGCTCACTCGGCATAAAGCCAGTGTCAGGAGAGTCAGCTTGCTGGTATGAAGCAGGCTTGCTCATGATCACAGCATGAGTATCCATGCAGGGACAATGTCCCAGAGTGGTTGACCTTTACAACAACGAATCAAAAACTGTAGGTAATTTTTTTCAACCAGGCCAAGATCGAGATTGATTGAAAGTCTCAATCTTCTCTTTCTTCTCTCTTCTTTCCAGTCCTTCGTTAAAGGACTTAACCAATTCCAAATTACTGTCCTTAACTGGACAATCAAGGTTGAAAGGTAGTTAGGTAAATAGCTGCTATATTCCTTAAATCTAAATCTAAAAACAAAATCACTTTTGTGAAGCGCCTTGAGGCAGCTTCAGCTGCGATTTTGGCGCTATATAGAAATGTTTGAGGTGAGTTGAGTTAACTTAATGACAATTTCAGTTGAAAGAGCTGCATGTTTCACATGTGTCACACATGCACTTAACGCATCAATTGAGACTGAGAATACCATAATGTGAGAAAGGAAATGACACATGTTTGTCAATCTCAACAGGGATGGAGGTATATCCAATCCGTGCCGGCTTCCTAGAGTTTGTCCCCAAACCACTTTTAGCCGGCGTGATGGGAGGAATCTGCTTCTTGTTCATGGCCGTGGTGCTGGCCGTGGTGGGGGCGTGCCTCATGAGTCGGCGGAGACACCAACGACGCCTAAAAAGACGACAGGGTAATGTTTGGGACACTACTAGGAGATGTTCTTGGGTTGAGTTTGTCTTGATCTCAACATTTTCAGCATTATGTGCTTACATTGTTTCGGCTGAAATTTCGACCCAAAAACTCGTTGGAGTGTAATTAATTTGAAATTATTGATTTGCTGCTTGCGAGAGTATCATCAGTAGTTGAAAGATGATGACATGGTTGTGTATGTGTCCAGTTGAAAAATATCTTTTTTGATCTTCTGTACATTTTGATCTTCTGTGTTTCTATTTCAGATCTTCATTCTGTGTTCCTCAAACCCTCCTCTCCAGAGTAAGTATTGCCTCAAAAGCAGTAGATAAGAAACACAAGACATAAATTCTGCAATGCAAACATTATTTATTTAGTTAACCCTCACATGCCGAAAGCCTCTCAGGAGTGGCGCATATATGCACCACACCTTAAAATAATGTTTTCAAAATATTTCTTACACCTTTTTATTTTTTGATTGACACATCTTGCCTCTAGAGGGCGCACAGAAGCTATGCTCTAATTCTAACATTCTGGAACCGTTTTTTAAAAACACCGCTCTTTGATGTGACCTTTGTTTGGTGCGGAGTTTGCCGGGCAACACGAGCCTCCCCTGGGCTGTTGGTGACAAACACTCCGCTCTACGACAATGAAAACCTGCTCACGTTTCTTTTTTGCTGCGTGACTGAAAAAGTGTTTTGCAAAACGATTATTTAAAAATATTTAAATGCTGTGCTTGGGGTTTTGTCATATACTGTTGTTTGCAGAAGGAATAGAACTTTACCTCAGTTGATATGCCGATTTGAGGTATTGCTCGCGCTCAAGGTGAGGGTAAAGTGATGAAGAGCAACTTTGTAGCAAACATTTAATGATTTTTTTTTCTCCAAATTCACCAAATTCGCACAATTTGTAGCCAAGACATCTGTGAACGCAATGAATATTTTATAGAATGAAAGAAGAATTTTAAGTTTAAAAAAATTCTAAGTAGTAAAGTGAATTGAACTATTATCCCCACATTATTATGGGGATAAACTAGTTTGAGTTTCATATAGAAAGTTAAAAACTTCCACTACTAGGCATGGTTTCATAAAATTCACATGTGTACAGCAAAGATGTATGTTTTGTAGCGTAGATCCATGGTTATTTATGATGAGTTAAAACCGCCTCAAAAGGGCTTAGGACTCCCAGAGTTAATTATTCAGTTGCAGCTCATTAAAACTATCGTATTCCTGCCATTCTTTGTAGAGCCCGCCGACCTCCACGGAGTCCAGACAGCATCCTGAAGTTGAAGCTGTGCCCTGCATTCTTCCCCAGCTCTTCCGATTCGCAGTCCCGTTCCTTCTTCAGCAAAGGCACCCACAGGGACTACCGTGATCAGAAGAAACAGCTTCTGTCCAACTCCTCTCCACCCCCCCACTACACACTCTTCGAGAGTCATCTTGGGAGTCAGGAATCCTCACCCACAGTCATAGAGTCGATCTGCAGAGGTCCAGATGGGCGATTTCTGGTGCAGCCTCTGCCTGAAGGTTCCACTGCTCGGGGCAGTGAGACCTCACATGATGTAACAGTACTGCAAAGTAACAGCAGTAACAGTATTGTGCAAAGCAGTCGAACATCATTTAGAGACTCTCCGAAGTCGAGCGTCTTCAGCTCTGACAAAGATGAGAGGAAAGACTCCCCCGTCACTGTGGCTGCTGCTGAGCTGAATAGGCCTTCATTATCTCCAAGGGTTATGGCCATCACTAAAAACCTTCCTCAAAATGGATGCTTTTACTCTGATGAAGAGCAAGGCTCAGCGAGGCTCCTAGAGAGAGCCAGTTTTTACTCCGACAACAGTGAGAAGCGAACAAGGACTTCATTCAGGTCTAGCAGTGCTGCAAACACAGATAATCTTATGCCCACTCTCATCAAGAGATCTTGGCGCTTGGAAGATGACACAGACAAGCCAAGCAGGGGTGCCAGCAGTAAGCCAATGGAAGGAGACAGCCAAATAGAATCCAGCACGATGATATCACGGCTGGATAGCGAAGTGGATGAGGACAGTAAACTGGCTAAATTGGCCAAGGAGCGACAAGAGATGGAAGAGCAGTTGAAGGCATTCTCACCTCGAAATAAGGCTGGCAGTCCTAGGGACGTGTCCATGGAAGGAGATCCTGTGGTTAAGTCACAGGATGTCACCCTCAGGGAGAAGCACCGTCCTACTGGTCAGACGGGCTGTGTGAGCGACTTCAGGAAAGGCTGCTATTTTGGAAGCACCAGCAGCCCTGCAGAGAGGCTGCCCTCACCCCAGATGCAGTGGGATATTAGTCCTGTCACATCTCATAACAGCATGATTCCCATGGATAGCCCACAAGATACACCAAGTCGATACACCAAGCAATACCATCACCAAATCCCAGAGGACTCGCTAATGGTTGAGTCACCACGCTCCCTTGTGACACAATGCACCTCTTTGCCTCCCCTCTCTCCTCGTAGCGAAGCTACAAGCTCACCGCAGTCTTGTTTGGGAACCCCCAGACGAGCCTCATCACTTAGCCCAGACAGGCAGGCAGATTCGGATATCAGACGGTCTGCCGTGGAAGAGGGCTGGATGAATCAGAAGCAGGCTTCTGTCAGATCCAGGACCCCACAGCCATACAATCACAGACATTCTCCAGTAGACTGTAGGAGTCCTGGACGTCCTCCACTGCCATCTGTTGCTTCAACAATACACAGTCAGTCAGCTGTAATACAAGGCATGGACAAAAGAGGAGAGCTCTTTTCACGTCGCTCAACCCTACCATACGAGCACAGTGAAGGGGCAATGGCCAATTCCAGAGCAGATCATGAAACGTGCTTGCACCTAAGTACAGCTTTCAATCCTGAGATGGAAAAGGAGGGTGTACGAGCCAGGTCTAGAAGAAGTGACAATCTTTTCTCCGAAAGCCCAAGTATCTCCTCTCCATTAACTATTGTTGAGGAGTGTGAGAGTGATCTTTCTCAGTTTTCTGTGGCCCGAATGCCTGATTGCTTCAATACAAGGCGGTCGGCATCCCCTGCTCACATGTCAGTGCAGACCAGTGCAATCCTGGAATATCTGAGCCTTCCAGGATTTATTGAGATGAGTGTTGATGAACCTTCGGATGGAGCTGACCAGCTAGGAATAACTGAGCAGAGTTCGGAGTTGAAGTCGGTGGTGATAAAGCCAGATGTAGTCCCTAGGAACTGGGAGGTCCATTGTAAGACAAATAAAGACACCAAATCCAGCCATAAGGCAGTGTCTTTTGAGGATGACCCTCTTCCTGTGAGCGCAGCTGAGCCAAACTTAGATATGCATGGACTTGATTTAGATTCTTTGGAAGAAAGACATTCAACAACCAAAGAGCAAACATCAGGAAGACGCATACCACAATCACTCCATTGTGAGAAAACAAGCAAGCAGCTGTACTATGAAAAATCTCAGCAACTTTTAGAAAGAAAAAACAAAAGTTCTGAGAAACCTCAGTGTAGACTCGCATCACGTTCAGACCATACTTTGTCCAGCACAGCCAAAAGCTCTGTAGCGCATGCTTCCAGGCAGTCGTCAAGTTTTGACGAGGAATATCACTCTGTGCCATATTCACAAGAGAGCCGCATTCCACCAGAACCACCTGAACGAACGTCTAGCCAGAAATACAACAAAAACAACATTACATCTCGAATCACTCAAGCCCCCTTGCCTGCATTAGTCAGGAAATCCATGAGCATGGGCCCATGCAGAACCATGTCAGGTATGGGACGCTCTCGTCCATTCTTGAAAAAATCCATTAGTTTGCAAAGATGGGAGCACTTTGAGAACCCGAGGCCATACATCTCCGAGAGGTGCTACTGGGACGAATTTCCCGACGTTAGACCAAAGTCTTACAGTTTGGGTCGTGTTCCATCATACTTCCCCCGTCCAGGCCCCTCTTGGACCGAGTATGTGCCACCCAGGCGCCCAAGCTATGACAGTTTGGAAAGGCCTCTGTCTTCTCACCGACCACCAGCACACCAGCCACCCTACCTCAGTTACTCTATGTTACCTCCCAGATCCTCATCGCATTACATACCCATGGAAACTTCAGATCCACGCCAACACCCAGCTGTTTTCCCAGAGGTCTCTAAATGGCCTGCTTCATATCAGGAAAACCCAAGGTATCCACTTCAATATGTTCCCATGGCCACATCCATTCCACCTCCGGTCCATTCTTGCAGACACTTCTCCCGTGGAGAGCCTCCTGCACGAATTGTGGACCCCAGGAGGCACCCCCAACGATCCTATCTGCCCAAAGGCAGTAGCTGGCCCTCGCCTCATCTTTCTTCCTTGCCTCACCCAGAGGAGATGGACATGTACCCAGAGACATCCAGTAGAGCATTGCCAAGGCCAGAGAGTAGAGGAATGGGGAATGAGTATCGGGAATCACGTGATGATGCAAGGACCAGCTACACCAGTCAAAGCAGTGGCAGGGGCA
Organism: Bregmaceros cantori; assembly: GCA_900302395.1. NCBI lineage: Eukaryota > Metazoa > Chordata > Actinopteri > Gadiformes > Bregmacerotidae > Bregmaceros > Bregmaceros cantori. The sequence goes on along the minus strand of OMKY01231498.1, from coordinate 26,479 downwards.
GTGCTGGCTTCTTGCGGCAGTCATTGTCCATTACACCCACACTTCTCAGTTCCCCAGAGACCACTGAGGAGAGTGAACGGCACCAAGCTCAGATGGAGCGGCGTGAGCGGCGAGCAAAAAGGTGAAGCAGTGCATCACTGCCTGAGAACCAAGTAGCATCATAGACTTTTTTAACACCAGAAATATTAGGACAGTGGTCTCGTTGAAGAGGGGCTTTTTGTTTTGTACTCTGTAATCACATAACAATCCAATCATTCTTCTCAGCCATGAGTGTTTGCCTTGCACCCATTCTCACCCCCATTGTTGTGCTGTGTCTGTCACTTAGAAGGAATGCATCTGTAGATGAGAGTTATGAGTGGGACTCTGCAGATCCAGGGGTGGACGGCGAGGTCCTGGAGGTTGTGAGGTTTGATGGCTCGAAGAGAGGCGGAAATGAGACAGTGTCGAGACACTCTCAAACTCACAACCCCCGGGACCACGAAATCCAAGGTAAGCAAAAGTATCTTCTCTCCTTGGCTCTGCATGTCCAAGCTGTGCTGCCCCATGCCCATTCCATGAGGTGTTGTGCTGTGATCACTGCTGGTGGCCTTGCCCTTCTTCCCTTGTCATTCCGTGCATCACATCTGGTTACCCCGCAACTCCTCTCCCCCATTCTCCAGGCCTATCGACTGCCATCCTGGGTGGCCAATCGCTGAGCGAGGCACGCTTCAATGCTCTCCGCTTGGAGTACAAGGAGTACAGGCAGGCGCTGGAGTCAGCCAGTCCGCAGCGAAAAGCCGGCCTCGACCCAGACCCAGAGTCGGATTCCGACTTGGGCTCGGCGCTGCTGTAGTGGCTTTATCCACCGGTCCGTCTCTCCCGCCCAAATTGTCATCACATTTGTCTGGCATGCCCTATCATTGTCTCCCACCCGAGAGCCCATTTGATAATTTTGCGTGTGTGCATTTAACATTGGGGAATGTAACACACCTTTCACACAGACTACTTACATGCCAAACTTTAAGATTAGCGATAAGACCTTACAGTACAAATCTATATAACGATTTCACCCTGCTTGTGAAACCACATCACGGCACATCTAAGTGATATCTATGGCTTAGGTGCCAATAAGATGCCCCTATTGCATGTCTCGTATTGCATTTTGTCTGATTTAATGATTATGTGGGCGTGTCATCGGTGCACAATATATAACCATGGCACCTCTTGTGCAAGACAATTCACTGTTCCTTTAACCCTTTGTCTTCATACTCTGTTTATGGCAGGTATTTTCTTACCAGCCATTCCATAAAAGGGCAATTCCCGTTTTTTAGATGCAGGGTCCAACCCAGTGCCCTAAGCAATGGGTTGTTAACACCACCAGCAAATGCTGAAACCCCATTAATGCCAACCAGGTTGTCTGTGCTTTGTAGTTCATGGGACCACATGGGGGCTTTCATGAATATGTAGCATGAATATGCGTATTTCACCAAACTCATGGGGTACAGTCAGCATAATGACTCTCAAGAATATGGTGAAATGTCCAAATAAAACAGGAATTGTCCTTTAATCTTTAATGCAATGGTCCTTATGTGTCATCTGTAAACAATGGTTGTATCCAAATCCCTCCCTACTCACTATATAGTGCACTGCATAGCGTCTCAATGTTTAATATACCCTATCTAGATAAGACTCAGGGTATTACACAGTGCAGTGAGAAAGTACTGATGCACAATGAATGGCTACTAACCAAGCAACATATACTGTGATACACTGCAATCTCGCCAAGTGTTCCGATAAAAGTTCTGTTCATTTTCGGTTTTCGTTCCTTGACCCAGTTCGGAGCCCTGGTAGGGAGTTGATTTTGTGGATGATTTTGGAAACAGCAAATCAGTTTGCAACCATTGGTTTTATCCTTAACTATTTTCTGTATGTGTGTGTGTTTCAGGTACTGACACCGAATAGTGTCATGGGCAGCTATTTCGCTGGCCTCTGCTGTCATGTCTACACTCCATCTCCACTGTCTCACAATCTTCTACGTTTTACAAACACTGTGAAGAAGGAAAAACCCTGTGATTCCTGCAAATGTTATTTTCGGTTCTGTTTTGAACGTTACAAATTCACTGTGGGGAAAACTTTGGCCATCACTTCAAGATAGTTATTTATCACATATTATATTACTCAGAAACCACATTTTCTTCCCCTAAATGATCAGGTCTGAACGCCCTACATCTTGTGTTGTTTTTATTTTATTTTTATGGGAATTCCGACGTTAACTGTTCACGTGCCAAATCTTCTTTTTTTTTTTTTACTCAACAAAAGCACAATTGATGTTTAAAGGTCCACCAAATATTCAGTACAAATTATATCAACAACATCATTTGAAACAAGTAAATCTCTACTGTGGAAAAATTGGAAGAAAAAAAAATTGTACTTGCTTGTTTTACTTTTCGAAAATACTTTTTTTTTTGTCTATGTCTATGGCAATACGCTTGTTTTCTAGTAGGATGTCCATTGGAGTCTGTTGCACTGAAAGAGTTGACTGTTAATGTAATAGTAGAAGGAAAAACAATATTTGCAGTTAATTTTCAACAGAATGTCAAGTTAGCTTGCTCAGCTTATTTTCAAGGCAATTTTTATTTGGATGTGTAGGTTACACTCAGGTGAAGACATTAATATTTCTCTCAAATAGCACTTGTTTGAATGGAACTCTGCAAAGAAAAAATGTCTCATGGATGTCATTCCGCTCGCTCAGATTCCTCAGTGACGTAGATACTCATGTATGGGAACTTTATGAATTCCACACAAAGCTAAACTGTACCCCCCTAACATGTCGCATGTGCACACGTGATGGTTCAAGTCGGCTCTCACATTCAACAAGCAGCAGTTATCAGTTAATGTTTTAAGGGCTATAATGTTTGTCGATTTTTTGATCATATTTTCTGTTAACGTCCGTGTGGACGGTAATGTATATTTATTTCGATTTGCAGTTTAATGCAATTTCAGTGTTTACCAGTAATTAGAGAAAATGGCCAAATATGAAACATGTCAATAAATACAAATGGTGGAAATTAAGCCATTGTTTAATTTGACTTGCCTTGAGTAGATAGTTTACAATACTGTTGAGAACAGATCATTGTGAACTATTACCATAGATGATTTTTTAGAAATGTCTCCCCATATTGATAACTAGGGACTTCAATTGCATGTACTCAACTCAAATGAAGGAAGACACTTGATTATATGCAAACAACCTACTTGGCTAAAGTAACCCAGTTTCTTTGCTATTTTCACATATTTGTGCAAAAATGGATACATTAATTTAAATGCACCTCAGAGATATATTACAGTCTCCTGTGTGCGATGATGCAAATGCAAATTTTAACCTTCACCATACATGGACAAATTTTAGAGAAGACCACTGATGCCATTTTTCTTGTGTTTTTGGAAAAAAGAGATTTCACCAAGTTGTCTGTAAAATGCTTACTATTTGTGATTTTTGTTGGTGGTTCACTGTGGACATTGAGGTATTTATTAAAGAAGAAACTGTTTACATATGAACACTACTGAGAAAGGACACTGGAATGGTTTTGGAGTTCATCTCAATTGTAAAACTTTTTTTCTCCAATCATATGAACTTATTGTGAAGCTTTGATATTCTGTGGGCTATGAGTGCCGTTTTTCTTTTCTTTTTTTTAATGAGTGATTTTGCGTTTGTTTTTTTAAAGATAAATTATTTTGGATACTTTTGCAGCTAGCAATGCTCACTTGGAGCACATGTTTTTAAGGAGCTTTTTTATTTTTGGTCTTTTGTACAAATTATATTTCTCTCAGCTGCTGTTTTTTTTTGGGGAGGGGGGATTTTTTTATGTTAATAAATAAAGTTCTATGAAACACAGTTGAATGTGTATGTGCGTGTGCTGTATTCATGTATGGTTTTGAGAAAATCAGTTCTTTAGAAATGTTTAATGATTCAGAACCAGTTCAAGCAATAAAACAACCTGTAAATACGGGACAGTGATACCTAAATAACTATAATATGAAGTCAAGTATCACAGTATAAAATCACTAGTAGTATAGACGAGTTTAGGTGCGAAACACTGAGGGGAGTCATTTTGTCCCGCCCTTCTGAAGGTCACTTCCAGTGCCTGCTCACACAAAACGCACAAAACGTGCACCAGTTCAAAATCCAACCACTAGATGTCGCTCTGTGACCAGTTCCCCCTTGCTTGGTTCACCATTTTGCATAAATATTGATTAAATACAGTCAAAATCAGACTTGAAGTTACGCAATGAGTGGTCACATGTTCTTCTGGACCAACAGGCTTGGCTGCTTCTACTAGTAATTCCAACAAGAATGAGTAAATGGAACGTGATGCGTTATTGAATCATGCGTTTGTGGGGCACAGATCCACACAAGAGCATTTGGGTGTGGAATAGCACACTGCAAGTTACCACCATCCTTTTTTAAATAACGCGGTAGGTGTGTATTCCCACTAAGTAGACATGTTGAAAAATAGTTGAAAACATGGCAAAATAAAATGGCACCGGAAGTGACGTTAAGGCTAGACCTAGACGTTCAGCCTAACCGGGCTTAGTATTGCCTTGCATTTTACTGATCACATGACACATTGACTTGGATGGAGCAGGGCAGGACATTTAATGTTGAAATTGGTGAAATAAATTCATAAATCTGAACGTCTTTTGAATATTTTTTTATTAGATTTGATCAGATTGTCCACAAGAAATAATTCTTTTAAAGATGTCTCTGCGAGCACATATGTGTTCAGACATGAATGATAACTTTAATGTTGCATTTTTGCATGTGTTCAGATCAGCAACATGAAGGCCAAGTTTAAGGAGACTTTGGAGCGTTGCGACAGTCTGGAGCAGAAGCTCGGGGAGCTGAGCAAGGAGAAGCAGAACGTAGATAAGAAGTAAGTTCTTCCCCCATCATGTTTGTTTCACTTCCAAGGGAAGCAGAAATTATCACACAGTGACTTTGTAAAGTGTGTCTCCCATCTGTATGAAAATGTTCCAAACAAAAAGTAGAAAAAGACTGATCTTTTTCAAAAGCAATAATTCATCGTCATCATCATCATCAATCACGTAGTCTGGCTGACCATTGAAGACTTTACAACCAGCTCTCTCGGCAGCTTGTATAGAGAGCATGTCACAAATGAAGAAAGGAAAGCCAGAATAAAACAAGCCATCAGATCTACTAAACACAATAAAAAAAACAACAAAATTAAAATATGGACGTGTAACGAGATCCCAGGGACTCCAATACCTGATCCTTCAAGGCTCAATGCCAGGTGGGAGAAAGAGAGGAAGACTCTCTTTCTCTTTTTTTTGAGAGAAAGCGATGGGAAGATAACATCCAAGAAAGAAGTTCCAGGTTGAGTGACACTTGGCAATAATTACCAGTTCTGGACCAGGGCTTGAAAACAAAATTATTTTTAAAGCGTTCCGTTCTGAACGGTTCAGGCAGGTCTATATTTAACGTTTTCGTTGTCGGAACCGTTCCGCCACCAAAATATTGGTCCTGAACCGGTTCAACCGAACTCAAACGTTTTGTTCGTTCTTAAAGTTCCTTATATTGTGCAATGTTAAGTTTAGATATATTTTCTACAAAATATATATATTTTCTACAAAATTACATTCACTTCCTTGTCTGTCCACAAGATGGAGCCTTGCATGGGGCTTGACGACTGACAGTGAAGGTGGACGGAAATAGTCTCCTAGACATAGGATATGCTAAAATAGAGAACGGAAAAAGAAAGTTTCTGTTCCAGAACACTTGAAGAAATCTTTTTTCGTTTCCATTTCCGCTCCTCTTAAAATTCTGTAAAATTCCGCTCGTTTTCGGTTTCAGTTTTCGTTCCTTGAACTGGTTTGGAGCCCTGTCCTGGACCCAAGATCACCAGTCTCCATGCATATCATACACTTCAGAAACGTACCCTAGAGAGTGAATAAATGATTCTCTAAAAAAAATAGCTAAAAAACGCATGTGCTCTGTAATGTTACATAATGTTATGTACGTCGCCCACATACGAGCATTTAGGTTTTCCTCAGGCACTCGTTGAACTGCAGGTCACAAAAGGTCTGTCCTTTGATCATCAACTCTCGGATGTCTGGGTTGCCGAGGAGGAATTCTAAATTACTACTACAGCATTGCAGGCGCCCAGCCCTGCGTGGCTGCGGACCTGTTCCAGCATGTTCGGTGCGTCGCGTTGGTCCAATCACGTGTGAGATCTCGCACCACATGGCTCGGCTGAATCTCTCTCTCCTCGACGAGCAAGCATTCCTTGAGGAGAGCTAGGTGAATGGAAACTGGGGGTGAAGCACTTGGACGGCTGCCTAGTATTGTAGGTGTCGGTGTAGCTGTAAATAACTGCATGTTGTAGCTCACGACCACGTATTGTTATTGCTTCAAAAAGCATTCCAGTAGCAGTAGTCATACGCAGCCTTGAATGTGTTAACTGAATGAGAATCAAGTTTTATTGGCATGGTCAATGACACAGGTACACTGACAAGGAATTGTCATAATTGCAAAAACATGTTTTTTTCGAAAATATTTTTATTACATTTTTGTAACATTTTTCCCCTGACAAAAAAAGAAAAAATAAGACAAACACCCAAACATCGTAGTGTTCATGATCTCGGTGTTCAAGCAATAGTTCTCCTTATTGTCCATTCGCATGATACGCAAGTATCCATATGGCAGTTTTCCAGACCCAGAGATTCAGATAGTCCCTTCGTCCACACCCCCTAGCGTGGGAGCTTCCGTATTTTTCCAGAAGAGTGCGATGGTCCTCCTGGCCAGAAGAAGCCCAGAGTCCATTCTATCCCTGCACCCTTACTAGACAAAATGGTTGCCGGGGCTCCTTTATATCAGCTCCTTAAAGTAAAGCGCGTCCCTGGCAGGTATCGACAAGTTGCCCTTACCGATACTGTACTTCATACATCTGCGCTTTGGAGGAGTGAAGTCACTTGTTTTGAATTGTCTGTGCCAAATAAAACTAAAGTTGCAGTGTGTGCAGACATGCATGTCTTTGTTTGAAACCAGTTCTAGAGCAGTTCCACGCAATAAGTATATGACAAGTAGAATGTTGTCCAACCACAGCTCACTACTATAGGAATCTGTGAAGTCCACGCGCCACAATTTATTTGATTTACAGCCTAGTCAGTAGAAGCAAACTGATGCTGTACAAAATTGATAAATCAATCACGACTACAATGATGGCAATAAAATCTGGTATTATAACTTTTTTTACAAGTTCACCAAACTCGGCAGGGAATGTTCACTGCAGCCCTACGCCAGCATAGAGGAGAACTCTGAGACGAATATGGGAAAATTAATACGCAAATCCTGTTGAGGTGTTCCATAATAAAGCATCGCTGTTTGCAGGTACAGTCAGCTAAACAACAAGGTGTGCAAGATTACCCAGGAGCTACGAGAGGAACAGGAGCTCAATAACTGTCTGCGCGCCAATCAGGCCGAACTGCAGACTCAGATGTCTTCCAAGGAGCGGTCGGCCTTGGATCTGGGTGAGACTTAAAGCCCCCATTCTTAACCAGGGTCCGAGGACCTCTAGGGGTCTGCAGGGTCACCCCAGTGGGGTCCACGGAGGGATTGCACTTTTCAACTGGGGTCCGCAAAAGGTCTGAATGTGTTGATATATGTATTTTACACAATACAGCTTTCCACCACCTGTGTGCAGTAAGTGAATTTTTCAAGAAATCAAACAACACTGGTAAAGTTGCATTGTTAACTAGCACCAGGAGAAACCAACACATTTTACCAGCAGTTTAAAGCGATACTATGGATTTTTCTCATAGTATTTTAAATGTTTCTGCCATATTATCGAGTTTCAGATCCGAAAAACTGGCCGTATGCCTTAAAATGAAGTGGTTACTTTAAGCCAGTGGTCCTTGGGGTAAAAAAGGTTAAGAACCCCTGGATTAAGGAACAGTTTATAAAATCAAACCGCTGTAGGTTGCAGAGCATTGTGCTACCCATTTACATATAAAGAGTCTGTGTAGTTCATTCTGTTGACTTCGGCTAACAATTCGAACACATTTGTCATGTTTTGAGTCAAAGAATGTCATGAAACATTGCACACGTGTAAGGCATTCCAATATTGTAGCATTCATGCGCTTGGTGTGCTTATTCATGCGTTGTTCATGGCCTTTGCACCTGCACAAGGCTCCTGTAACATTACAATTCGGATTCCTTAAAAGAAACTGTCGAATCCTACAGAACAGAGAACATACAGAGCATGGCTCTACAATATTTGTGCCTGTCATCAATGCTTCTATCGCATTTCGGGGATATCCCTTTAGCATACCTCTTACCTTTCCCATTTGGGCATATTAGATTATTCAAAATCAAAACAATTCCGTGCTGCCCAGTAGCTCAGTCGGTTAGGCAGTGCACTGGAAAGCACGCATATGCCTTAATGGCGCGGTGAGTCGGTGGTTCGAATCCCACCACTGACGTATTTCCTGCATGTCTACCCCACATCTTCACCTGTTTCCACTAACCCTAATAAATAAAGCTTGGGGGAAAAACAGCCTGAATGGGCTGGAAAAAAACATTTTAAAAAATTAAAACAATTCTAAAGATTACAGTGGCCACATGCATTTGACCGATGATTGTCTGAGGTTAGCGTTTCTTTTGTCCTATATTAGGAGCTTCTTTTATCCTCTACAGCAGCTCATTTGTTGTTAGCCGTGTTATTAGTCCGACGTGTTCTTGGCGACTTGTCCACAGTATTGCTTCTATTGTTGTATTGAAACCTTAGCCTAGCCAGCCAGAACAACGCATCGCACGTAATGAACGATCATTTGGTCTGGATTAAGCAGGCTCAAACAAAGTCTCACAAAAAGAGTCAATCAAATGAAGTTATCAAATCACAGCGCAGTAGGCGTGACGAGTGGCATGGAAGCCCATGTCTCAACTCGAATAAGGCCCGTCTTAACGGGGCGCTGATTGTAACCCCCGAATTTGGCTGTTTCTGCCTGTTTGGTCCAGACCCACCGGACCACCTAGTTGCATTTGTTGGTTCAGGCTCGCCAGTCTATGGAAACCTCAGTGTGCCGGAAGTCACCTGACTTGGACTTGCCTGTCTTTCAGCGGAGCGTAAGGACGCAGCCATCACGGAGCTGCAGGAGCAGCTGCGGGACGTCATGTTCCACTTGGAGGCGCAGCAGAAGATCGAGGAGATGCCGAGCGACGCTCGCACAGAGCTCAGCGAAGGACAAATCAACGTCGCCCAGGGGGCAGACTCCACCTCCGGAGCCGATGCCGCCCGCGCCAGACGGATTCGAGGCAAGCGGCGGAAGTAGTCTGTAAGACACCGTGATGGTATTTAGACTCTTTCGGGTTTCAGTTCTATGGACGCATTGCCGGGGTCGACACCATCTTGCAGAGTGATTTATGATGGAATCTGATGTCACATGACATCTGGCTTGGTGGCCTTGAGTCACGTGACGTTGCCAACCAATGATGAACCAGGATTCCTGCGCCATGCTTGTAATAGCGAGAATAACAATTCCCATCATTTTGCCTCAAGCCCCTGCATTGAACCTCACTCGGTCCGTGGCAACTCTACGGGTTGAGCTTCATAGAGTGGCACTCCGTGACTCCACGATCTCGATTCATGATCACTGCAGACTCCGAACACCACAGTTTTGTTCAGCGTTATGATTTTGTTTGCTCGCTGTACTGAGTGGTACACACTCCGAGCCAGTGTACACCAATGTGTTGTGATCGCAGTGTATGGATCTTGTTTGTGTGCTGTGGCCAATAAAATTTTATTTTGTTTTAAATTTTAGCAGTTGTACAGAAGTCGACTGTTTGAATACATTATTGTGAAGTATAACAATTTGAAAGGCCTTGCACTAGGGCTGCACAATTAGCCAGGCGTAAACAGAATTAGGGATTTCAAAATGTTGTGCATTATGGATTATTACATTATTATTATTTTTAATTATTATTAATGATTAACTATTAATAATAATTAATTTTATCGGTTGATCGATTAGTCATTACAATTTCTTGGCACTACTAGGTAATATGGTGAGAGCCCAGACAGAACTTAAAATCTTATCAACATGGTATCGACTTACAAAATTAAAAGTGAAAAATGTGTTTTGGAATTGTATTCCATAAGGTATTGGAATATTATGGAGATTCCTCTTTGGTGCAGCATGGACATATGCTGCACCATCAATAAATGTATTGTAGGAAAATGTTTCAATCCATTGTTGAGTAAGAAAATTAATAGATTTTAATATTTATATTTATATATTATATATATACTAATATAATTGATTATCGATTTTAATCATTGACATTCGTAAACCAAATCAGTTTTTCACGTCACTATGCACTGTTTTCCATTTACTAGAGCAACTAAACTTTTGCAATTCCGGGGAAATTGCGGATTGTGAATGCAGAATGGCGAAAGCAATTCCTTTTCAGCGAGCACCAACCGCGCGAATTTGGTGTGCGTATGTTGGAAAAAGTGGGTCGTAGAAGCCTTTTGATGGTCTTTTCCATTCTATTTCTAGGCACAACCACAGTCGGTCACCTGTTTGAAATGCAGGTCAAGACATGTTTCTACTCAAAACATTGTGTGGTGTGAGTGTCCATATACACAGCTCTGTGTACCTGTTAGAATTTTCAATCGGATTTTGCTGCTCTGGATATCATAGTTAATATCGATCAAATATGCTGTAATGGTTTAGTGTCGCATTCCAGTGAAATCTTATGAACAATTTTATTTTCATATGAGACTACACAAAACCTACTGAACCTGTTGAATGTGTTTGTGTGTGTTTGTGGGGGGGGGGGGCTGTCGCATAATCTCATAATAATGTTTAATTTCCATTTTCCGAGTTCCAGTGAAGTCGACAGGTTCCTCTCACCTGTACCATTGTCGTGTGTGTGTGTGTGTGTGTGTGTGTGTGTGTGTGTGTGTTCATGCAAACTCTATGCAAACGTTTTGTGTGTGTGCGTGGGAAGTTTTTTTTTTTACCTAAACCTGATCCTCTTGGCAGGAAAGAGCTGGCGGAGGAGGAGTCCACAGAGGAGTGGGGAGGGAGGGAGATACGGACAGGTTCAGACGCATTATTTGTGCCATGACGCTGTACTCGGCGCCCCAAAAACGCACGTGTGTGCGGTGGCTCGACATGACACCCGACGCCCTTAAAATACTGTTAAAAGTATTTGAATGTTCCCTTGATGCGGTTTCATAAAGTATGACCTTAATTGATGGAGCTGGTATCGTCCCTAAGTAATGGAATATGCCTAGGATATAATATAGTGTGTTGTGCAATTACTTCCCCTTAATCAGCAAATTGCACCAAACCGTTAATTCGCAAACATATATTAAGTCCACAGTTATACGTTTTAAAAATGAAATGAAATGCCGGATTTGTTTGGAGAAATTTTCTTCTCGCAAGTAAGAGCAGACTGACGATGTCTTCAATCGCCTCCCAATCCTTCGTAATTACGCAGAATTACCGCTTGCTGTGGCGCACCAATTGCGAAACTATTTCTACGCTTCATAAAAAGACTTGACTCTACCACTTGTCCGTGTGAACCAACGCGTCTCATGCGCTGTTTTGACCTACACCTGTGTACGGTGACGCTCCAAATGTGTATGCCACACGAACGCATCGAAGCGGGGAGTGGGAGAGAGAGAAAGTGAAGTAGAGATTGGTAGATAGAAGGAGGAGAGAGAGAGAGAGAGAGAGAGAGAGAGAGAGAGTCGGTGTGCGGGGTGAGGGAGGGGATCTTGTCGGGCGGTATGGAGCTATAAGGTCGCGGCGCATCGCTCTTCACATTCAAGGTAAGCAAAGATCGGTGGTTTTTAATCAACGTAATTGAGCGTTAATTACACGCGCTGTGTGCTGAACAGCGGTGTGTTTACGACGACGGTTAGTTTGGAAGTCACGGTGGTTTGTGGTGCAAACTTGTTAAATCTGTCCCAACCTGCATAACTCTCCACCCGGTCGGGGTTGTTGCGTTTGAACTTCTAAAGCGAATTATAGTATACTTGTATATGCATTATTATTATAGTCACACCTTTTTCAAATTATGAATTCGGACATTCATCATACGTTTGCCCCTATAGCCAGCGACGTTTCGCAAAGCGGGGGCGTGCGAGTCTTGCAACTTTCGGAAGTTAAAGCTTACGTACCGTTTTTGTCATTCAAGAACTGAGTGAAATATAGAAAACTAAATGTTCGACTAGGTTTGCTCCACATTCGCACATTTTATCAACTAAGTAAGTATCTTTTATCAAATAAATATGTTTTCCCTAATTGAAACATTTCAATTGAAACTTGAAACTGACACAGTTGAATAGCCAGTGATTACTGAGTGAGGTGTTAAAACGTGTCAGGCCTATTAGGCCTGACTCATGTAGTCCTGCGTGAAATGGAAAGGGGGTGAGGGTGTATTGGCCATGGGGTAACGTCTTCCACTACGGATTGTTTGAAAAATAATTTCCCCGCTATGAGAGCAGATTGGTTGAAGCGTGAAACACCTCAGATGTTGCGTCGATGCAGCTGCCGCATGCGTTAACTGAACTCTATATGGCCGCAGCAGCATCCGCTGTTCAACTGACACCGCTGTATTGTTGCTGATGTAGCGCCAGTGATGAGTTTTATTTCGTATCATGATCTGACACCACTTTGTACACCCCCACCCCCATTTTTTTTTTCGATTTAGTTCACTAACGTTGCCCCTCTTCCATTCCTCATAGCAGCGCCACTGCATTGAACGCTTTGCACTCAGATTTTTTTCCGACTAATGAAAAAAAAAACCTGAGTCTGGAAACAAATATGTCTAAAAACGTGTGAAGCATCCGGGCCAGGCTGGTTCTCCATGGGAGTGTTTCATGCACCGTGATTGATTGCTATCACTTTTCTCATTTTCAGTGAGTAATGTTTTCCCATCAAAATTGATGATGTTATCAGCGTGAGCACTCCTGACTGCTGGCCTGTTCGCGGTGTAAATAATGTGTGGAATGCGGGGCAGTCTGTGGGCTCAAGAGCTCTGCTATCACATTACTGTGTCATGTTCAAGCCCTGGGGCCATGTAGGGTTTAAATCTGCTCTATGCAACTTTTGACCAGGGCAGAAGAATGTGATGAAATACCACATTGATAAGTTGATAAGGGGTCATAGCAGAGGTCAATGAGACTCTTTTTCTTGACTGGGTATCGTTTTTGAAAGTGGGACGAGAGCGATCAGGGGAAGACATTGCAGAAAGATTGGTGAGGGAAGGAGAACTTGCAACGCTGCCCTTCCCTGTGAGCTAAGTCACAGGCACCAAAGGTGTGGGGGACACACCTCTATGTTCCGAAATTCTGATGTACCGAAATCATTATTAAATTACTATTTTTAGTAAAATGTATGGGTGGTTTAGGGGTTAGGGTTGGGGAAGGGGTTAGGGTAGGTGTTAGGGAAGGGATTAGGGCTAGATTGGGGGGAGTTACTGGTCGTTTATGGGTTAGGGAAGGGTTTAGGGTGAGGGTTAGGATTTGGGGGTAAACCCCCAAGACCCATAACCTGGCTGAAAATAGGGATTTCAGAACATAAGGGTTTTACCGGGTGCGGGTATCTTACCGACTACGCCATTCATTCTTGATGCTTGTATCATCATCATCATATTTCACTATGTAGTATGAGATTAGAACGTGCACTAGCATAGCTCATTCCTCTCCATGCAGAGGCACCGATCCAGTGTTGTCCTGACCATTTGTAGATGATGTCGCATCATTGTTTGCGTTGTCTGCCTCTGCTTCTTTGACCTTTCACTAATCCCTCAAGGCGAGGGTTCTAGACTGATTTGGGTGTGACCACACATGACCACAGATTGAGATCTGCTATTGATTATTGCCAGTATTGGTTTGAGGTACGTCATTTCTATGTGAGCTGTTAGTCTGCAATTTGTCATCCACCACCTAACGTGGAATGTTTCAATTGTGTTGCACAGTATATTGTTGTCCACTTTTTTCATACTTTTAACTGCAGTATACAAATGTGTAATTATAAATTACTATTTGATACAAATGTAACCTGGGTGTATGAATGTGCAGAGATGTACCGAAATGTCTTACTTAAGTAGGAGTAAAATACATTTGCGAAAAACCAAATCGAGTAAGACTACAAAGTACTGATCCAAATGTCTATTCGAATAGAGTAAAAAGTGCAGGCTCAGAAATATACTCAAAAAGTATTTTTGAAAGTAAAAAGTACAGGCTCTAAAATGTACTCAAAAGTATTTTTGAAAAAAATGTTGAAGTATGAAGTAAAGAAAAATAATTTGTATATAACATGCACTTTTTCCAATGCTAGTTTTACAAAAACCTAGCCTAACTTACTTTACTTAAGTTTCTGCGGCGACACCTAATGGCTGTCTCCCATAAAAAGGCCCATGTGTACTCTTATCATTCTATACTCTTTGGCATTACTGCCACCTACTGGCTCATTCAAACTTTACATATCCCTACCACCTACCATCAGTGCGCAAAAAAGTAACAAGGAGTAGAAGTCCTGATATTTATGTTAAAAATCTACTGAGTACAAGTGAAAAGTTATCTGGGAAAAATGTACTTCTAAAAGTACATCTACATGAAAAACTTAAGAACAGTACTCAAGTATTTGTTCTTTGTTACATGTATCACCGTTCAGATTAACACGCTCAGTCATTGAACCGACAGTAAAAAGGCTGTACAGCCAATTACCGCAAGAAATTGGTATGTATTTATACTGTGTGACTGGTAGTTATAACCCTAGTAATGGTTCTGGATTCTCCCACACTTTCATAATGCACTGCATGATCTCTCAGCTCCCATGATGCATTGCACTGTGTGTGTAATTTAGTGCAGCAACCCCCAGTTCATTTCACACCCACTACATACACAGACGTGCACAAAGATGGCCAAATGACTAATACATTTTTATTAAAAAAAAACATGAGTAAGAGTACATAATGCTAATTCAAATATATAGTAAAAATAGATAGTTCAGAGTGTGGAATGTACTCAAACTTTATATTTTTTGAGAGTAGCACAGTAGCACACTGCATACAAATTAATTTAGCTTCCCTGCACTGTCCCTGCAAAATCAAAATAAAAACCTGCCGACGCAAATTGCACACATACCGTCTCCTCACCTGCATCTTTGAGAGCCCAAAGCATTGTTGTTGTATACGGTGTCTCTGGATTGCTCCGATGGTATACATTTGTATACATACCCACATGTACTGTATACCATATAAGAGGTAGCATTTTTAGTCCAAAGTGTTTGTTTTTTAAAACTACAAAGCATTTGTAGTTTATGAATTGAAATTATTTCAGAGGATTCCCTCAAATCATGCTGCTTCAAACCATGTCTTAATTTAAAGATGTACAAAGTTTTATTAAAATGAAAATGAGTTCATTTCTGCACGGTAACATTCAATACGTCATAGTTTCCATTGTAGGAGTTGTGGGTAATTGAAAACATTGATGGAAAAGCGACATACTCGCGGCAACTCGCTTTGGCCGCTTTCTGCTGGCCAGAAATATTTTGGGGGGTTCTGGTTTGAACTACATCAGGGACATTGTTTATTCTGGCTCAGTTTGTTGGGCGTTCCTATCAGATTTCCACTTAAACTCAGTCGTGCCAAATGCTGCGATGACGTGAACCGTGTGGTATGTCTGAAGAAGGACACAGTGACTTAGAGACCAGCTCAGAGCTTTCAGTGAATTGAAACCTTGTGGACTTATCGATTTTTACGTTTTATGTTCATTTTTTCGGATGTCATCAAATGTTCAAATAATTCCGCATCGGAAAATCAAAAAACAAAAAACACACACACACACACACACACACACACACACACACACAAAGAACCTTCCAAAAAGTAGTGAGAAGAAGTCATAACTTATTACACATTATACACTTATATACTGACATAAAGCAAGGCCATTTTGGGGTTAATTCAAAAAGTTTTGTGAAGATTTCAAGACGTTTTCAGGCGGGACGGGGGCGCAGTATCAGCGTGGTGTTAGAGTGCGTCCCCAGCATCATAGGTTGAGCAGTGCCACGGGTTCTAATCCCTCGCTTTTCTGCAATGTCTCCCACTGACTCTTCATCCCAGTTTCCGATTTTAATCCTGTCACTATCTCTCTACATGAAAAACAGTTTTCAGGCAGTATGTCATGTATTTTTAGTTGACTTATTTGTATTATTTATATTTATTATATTATTCATTTATCATATCTTATATTATTAATGTGTATTTATAATAATAATTAATGTTGTATTATTAGCTATACGTTGTAAAGAATATTTCGGAATCAAATTATTTTACCAATCCCAAAGCTAATCTCTCTTCTCGTGGTGTACTTTCATTTCTGTTATGTGACCCACATATGAATCATTAATTCATCTGTCATTGGTTATCTGCCAGCACACATTTGTCAATAGGACTCATGGAAAGTAGAGCAGCCTCACTAACATCCTCTCACGCAGGGTCTGTCTGTGAATGATTACACGCTAGCGTCGCTTCTTCCTCAATTTCAGCTGATGTTGAGTTCCACGCGCTGCCACACTTCCTGTGCGTCCCCAGATTACACAAGCTGTACAACAGTCAATTTGTTTTCTACCGTAAATTTACAAGCGAGCCATGTTGCGTAAATATACCACATGGATTACAGGAAAGAAGATGATATCTGCTTTCAAAGATAAATTGTTATTAGAATTTTGTACAATCTAAGAATAATATATGTCTCTTGCCGTTGGCATTAAGTACCGGTATGTGTTCTCTGTAGGACGCCTGTGGAAGTCTGCGCCACTGGAAGAGTTAATCATGATTAATCCACAGCAAGAAAATCTTGGGTTACAAGTCGTCCCAAATTAAAATGTACGTGTAGCTCTTTTTTGCCCACCAGGGGCTGCTGCATACACAAATGCTCAAGAAAGCACAAGGCAGAAGAATAGCACAGAACAAGAGAAAGTAAAGCATGCTGGGAACTTGAGACACCCTTAGTGATCATAGACTCCCAATGTTCACAATAGTAATAAATAACAGTTTGAAGATCCTGTGTTCAAATCCCAGACAGGTCCTTTCTGTGTGGAGTTTACATGTTCTCCCCGTGTCTGTGTGGGTTCCCTCCGGACACTCCGTTTTCCCCCCACCACCAAAAACATGTTCTAGTTAACCTGCTCCATTCAAAGGCACTGGCTCAGAATCTGGAGTTGGCACCGCTCCTCAGGGGTGGTTTAAATGCGGAGCATGAATTTCACAGTAGATATATGTATGTGTGATGAAATAAAGTACCTTTATCTTTTTAGACGTCGGTTTTATCACTGCCTTTGTTTGCAACGTCATATAGTGCTTGAAATTTAAAATACAGTGTGAGCAAATTAATGAAAAACAAAAACAACCAAGTTAGTGGACATTGCAACAGAGAGATATAAAAACAAGGACATCATTGGTCAGAAAGTCATCCATTGCAAAGTAACAGATTGTAATCATTTATGAATGAATGAATGAATGAATGAATGAAAGTTTATTTGAACATGTCAAACAAAAGAGACAACCGAGGAGACAATGCAAAACAATAAGAAAAATACATAAAGCAAATCAGACCAGCAAGGTCGTGGGTCAAAATCAAAATAAGATAAGCAAAGTAAATCTCCAAGTAAAAAAAGTATAACTCAAAAGTCCGGACACAAAAGGAGTAGGACGGACGAAGTCGAGACTTATTTTTCCTACCCCTACCTAGGCCCTGCACAATTGCGCCTCATAATTTGAATTACTTTTTAGATTTTATATACATCACATTTGAACTATATACACAATGGCAAATAAACAGAATATAGATTAAGGATTAAATATTCCTATACATGCATACCTATTATATACATATATTAATTTTACAAGTTTTATATCATTATGGTTAATTATACAATCACACACTCATACACCTCAATTACATACATATAAAGGGTATAATTGATTGAAAGGGTTACGCGACTGCACTCTACTCCTCAAACACCTGTCTGGTCTTGCTGTGAAACACACCTGCGGGTATTTCACACACTGTAGCATTTAGAACACCTCATCATGTTTCACTGACGAGAATCATCAACATACCATTTCCACGAGGTAGGTTGGCATTGTATCGCAATATGTATCCTAACGGAAGTTAGGATAGTCAAGTCTGCGCTGTCTGAGAAACTTTGTAGTTACGGTACGCATTGTCCCCCTTCAGATGAGTGTGTACGATGGGAGCGACCGTCTATCGGAGACGGCGTCCGACGACCAAACCGAAGACGATGTGGCCGATCAAGACGGGGATTCAGGCTCGTCGCGTCGAGAGGATGAGGAGGACGAAGACCCGTCCCGGCCGGACGAGGCTCCAAGCTTCTCCAACTTGTCGTCCTCGGTGCGAGCCGTGGTGCGCATCCGGCAAAAGTACATGGCCTTGAAGAAGCGGCGCCAGGAGTTACAGCAACTGCAAATGCAACAGGGGGCGCGTACCAGCCCCACCATCTTCACCTTTGACCTTGATTCGGCAAAGCCGGTCCAACCTTTGTCTGAGCCCCGCCCTCGCAAGAAGCCGCGGCGGAAGCGCCGCGTGATGTACCCGAACGGGGCGAGCCGGCGGCATCCGCCCAGTCCTCGAAAGAGCCGTGCTACCAACTGCCTCTACTTGCTCTGTGCTATCGTGGGTCTGCAGGTAAGCGGAACAGTAAAACTAGAGGTATGCAGTCGGTCCCGTCTGCATTTATTCTACTGACCACTCAGTTGCTATATGTCGTTACAAGTCTGTGTATGCAGAGCAGGTTGTATATTAAGAGACTAGAATAAATCAGAGAAGATGTGATATTGGCTGCTGAACCTCAGCATGCCGAACGTCACTACCACTGACTGTGATGTCATAACGCATCTGTCGAGACATTAGAGATGGGGGTGCGGCGGCCCACAAAAGCCATTACACCTGTAACGGATATGAAAGGGTCATGTATTACACAGTGATTGTACTGACAGTAATAGACTGTAAAGCCAATTACCGTAGGCATTCGACTGCTTATAAAGTCTCTTGTTATTCAATGTCTGGGCAGTCATGGTACACTAGTCATGGAACACCCCTATGTTCCGAATCCCTATTTTCAGACAAGTTAAGGGTCTTGGGGATTAACCCCTACCCTAAATCTAGCCCCTTCCCTAATCCCTACCCTAACCCCTAAACCACCCATATTTTTTCTGAAAATAGTGATTTTAACAGCGATTTCGGAACATAGGGATTTTGGAACATAGTGGTGTTCTCCTCTTACTCCTATCCCAGCCCCTGATGCTCCTGTTGCATTCTGGGAACTCTCACGTTCCCATGTGATCTGAATCTAACCTATCATGCGTTGTGTGTGTGAAGTTTATCCCGCAGCACCCCCTGGTGTCATTTTACACCCATAACACATCACCGACGGCAGTCCTAATGGTTAATGATATTAATGGCCGTTCTCAGGTGTACAACGCCATAGAAAACCTGGACGACCATGTTCTCCGTTACGACCTGAACGGTCTGGAGAAGACACTGCGGCGGGAGGTGTACGGCCAGCGCGGCGCAGTAGAGAGCGTGCTCGGACAGTTCCACGACTACCTGTCCACCTACGTCCACCAGCGCCCCCTGGTGCTGTCTCTGCATGGGCCCCCCGGCGTGGGGAAGAGCCACCTCGGGCGGTTGGTGGCGGGACACTTCCGAGGGGTGTTGGGGGAGGAGCTGGTGCTGCAGTACTACGCC
Organism: Bregmaceros cantori; assembly: GCA_900302395.1. Taxonomy (NCBI): domain Eukaryota; kingdom Metazoa; phylum Chordata; class Actinopteri; order Gadiformes; family Bregmacerotidae; genus Bregmaceros; species Bregmaceros cantori. Next base: position 6,689 of record OMKY01231498.1, on the reverse strand, counting down.
CTACACCGCTGCCCTGCCGACACGGACGCCTTGAGCTGTGCCCGGAGCCTCAAGAACACCGTAGCTCAGGTAGGGGTGTGGAAAAATACAGTACAATGAACATGAGATTTAATTATAAATCTCCTCTTTTTCTTTCTTTTCGCCAGTCCACTGTCCACAATGATGGCTTAGAACAGGTCTAGCTCATTAAAGGGCAGGGGCAATCAAAGTAGGAAAGGTTCGGTAAACTGCTGCTATATTTCTTAACCCTCAGTAGACTGCTCCTAAAGCAGCCACTCACATAGCCCATTTTCCATGCTTCAAATGACCCTTGATAAAGCATAAATAAAATAAATAATCTGAATCTCAAAAACGTCACTTAAAATTCCTAGGACTGTGTAGTGAAGACATACAAAAAACATGAAAAAAAGGACCATTTCTTTTCCCATGTGAATTTCATAAAATCCTGTATGAAACAACGTTTTGAACTTTGTATATGAAAATCACCCTAGTTCAGCCTACATTTAAGTGGTGATGATTTAAAAAAATATTTAAAATATATATAAGCGTAGTTTTATGTCATTTTAATCATTATAAGCAATTTTCAGCCTTTTCATGTTGTTACTTTATTTTATTACCTAATTAATTCAAATATGTGGGCAATGACATGTTTCATTGAATAATCATCGAGATATTAATTCCAATGGACTGGATTTTTTTACATTCCCTCATGTGTGCCGGGCGTACCAATGGCCGAATTCCTCCAGTATATATTTTTTTCGGATAGCCCAATTTCTTACAATTCCAGCGGTGTGCCATTTGTCAACAGAATCTCACATTTTCAATTTTTATCCATGCTGCCACTTTCCATGCTTGGCAATCATGTCCATTTTGTCCAGGCGATATCCACGGAGCGCTGATTTGTTTGTCGGTGTTTGTTACACTGGCTTGCAGAGATTTTTTTCAGCCGGCCACGGGACCCCAAAGGCGGCCATTTTAACTGTTCATACCGGTCAAAGCCTGTTCCTCTGAGCTTGGCTCCGGCTCCGGAAGTTGCGCGATCACCCCGCAGAAAAAAACTCCGGGGAAAATGTTGGAAATAGTGGGTAAACACGCTGAGCATAACGCGGTACCGAGTTGCCACGCTGCCCCGTCTACTGAGAGTTAAGCTAAAATGTCAAATCTGTGACGCGCCTCCAGGCAACTTCGGTTGCGATTTTGGCACTATACAAAAATACGTTGCCAAGGGGAGGAGAAGAGAGGGAAGGAGAACCCACAATGCTGCCCGTATCTGTGCTCTAAGTCACAGATGCGGGTGTTTTACCGACTGTGCCACAGAGGCAGCACCACGGACCAAAACGTCGATGGCAGCTTCTGGCGAGCGTGCACATTTGTCTGGCCGTGCACATTAGGCCTTGGTAGTCTTTTTAAAAATAAATCAAGCTCGCAGAGGGATTCCAGTTCAGTCAGACGGTAGAACATTAGCATAGAGGAAATGGTATGTGTATGTTTAGCCTTAGGCTAGTGAAATCTAATCTATAGTGGTTCTCCCGGATGTTGCAGCGCTGCAACAGAATAACATAAGTACACTGCCAAATTACTCTACTTCATGCTTGTCCGCTTGCTGCAGTTTGACTTTTAGTGACTTGAGTTCAAATTGTTAAATGTTTCTACTGTCAGTGGATTTAGTTCTAGTCAGTCTTGTCTGTCCTGTTACTTTCCCTCCAGGCAATGATGTCTTGTGCTACAATTACTCTTTAATTTCCCCTCTCCTTCAGTGACAAATATATAGACATACTGTAGATCCTACAAAAAATTAGAACGCAGAATAAAGTACCAAATAGCTTGTGCAACAAAATGTCAGTGGAAAAAATGGTTCGCACAGGAAAAGTTCAGGAGACGAAGTTTGAAAATTTGATGTTACAAGTATCACAGATTTCATTATTTTAAATGACTTCACGGATAACGGTGTAATGTTCGTTAGGTAGATGAGACGCCAGGGTTGGTGGGTGAATCCTGTCAGTAGTTTATTAATGTTACCTGACAGCTATCCAGTCTGCTACAAACATTAACAACAGAGAGACAGGGACAACAATATATCTGCATGCCATTAGATAGTCCCAGCATCTGGGGAAGAATGAATGAATGAATGAATTCCAATTTAGGACAGACAGTACAGAGCCATTAAACATTTCAGCATGAGATAAGCGACATGAGAAGATGGTTGTACTAAACCGGCTTAGCAGAGTTGCTATATTTCACCCGGCTGAATACAGTATACATACTCCGGAAAGGACCTTAAAAAGTTAAAAACATGTGGAAACAGGTTAAAACAAGTAGAACGTGTCTTCCGTTAACCCCAAAAATAGGGAAAGCACGCAAAAAAAAAAAAATTATATATAAAGTGTTACAGCGGTTTCATTGCTGATGTTTGCTGTGTGTTTCTGGTGTCCAGATGGTGTTGCAGGCTGAGGCTGACGAGAAGATCCCCCTGCTGGTGATCGACGAGGCCGAACACCTGCAGACCGAGATCTTGGACGCGCTGCTCCAACTGGTGGTGACAGCACCGCTCCATCACAACGAGTACCTGAACGCTGTGTACCTGCTGCTCAGCAGCCTCGAACACGAGCAAATCACGCGACACCTGCTTCGCAACGCCTCTGTGGCGGCACGCGAGCTGCGCGGCGGAGACGAGCAGCTGGTCTCCGAGCTACACAAGGCGCTGACGCCCCTCCACCCGCTGTGGGCGCTGGCCCGCCCGGTGCCCATGGGCCTGCTGGAGAAGCGGCACGTGAAGGCGTGCTTCGTGAGCGAGATGACGGGCGAGGGCTTCTACCCGGAACACGAACACGTGGAGCGGCTGGCGGCTGAGTTGGAGTACTACCCATCGGTCGGGGAGCGGCAGTATGCACGCACAGGCTGCAAGCAGGTCGTGGCCAAAGTCAACCTCCTTTGAAACATGGAAATCATTTTTGGTCGCAAAAAAACAGCGAACACCACCAGCGAAGCAGCGAAGTCTTAGGGGGCTGGCTGTAGCTCTATTGGTAGAGCAGCCGTTCCAACGACCAACGGGTTGAAGACCGAAAGGTTGGTGGTTCGAATCACAGCTCCAGCAGCCAAGCACTGTTCTTGGCCAAGGCAATGAACCTCTCAATGGGTCGTGGTAGCGGCCACCATTGATGTGTGAGCGTGTACATAATTTCCCATTTGGAATTACTAGTGTATTCAAAATTCAAGAAGAAAAAATGCTTTTCATGGCTGCCACTATTAAGCCCCCGGTGAAAGAATGGGCTCCAGCCACAACTGTGGGAGACTTATTAAAGCGGCTGGACTCCGGGGGGTGCACCACTGAAGAAGCCTCTTGGATTGAGAGCATGATTGAGGGTGAAACGTGACCCGGAAGAATGACAACCTTCACAGACACAGCCTCCAAGGAGCTCTGATCAGATTTGGAACTCCGTCTTGAAATGCTTTTGCTTCGGGGGACAAAAAGCATATGAAGCAGTGAACTAGGTCACAGAATGCCATCTTCACGGTTCTCAATACTGTGTGTCCTAAAGACTAGCCATAAATGAACGGTGAATAGGCCGTGGTGGGCGGCTGGAAGTTTGCATTTTGAGAAACGGCCACTCAGACGCAATGTGAAAGCAAGCAGGACCTTTGGCATCTTTGTCAATGAAGTGTTACTTATCGTAGATACTGAACTTTGACATTGTCGTTTTGGAGTGGAGTTTCAATTTTGTTTAATAAATGGATGAATTAACCTTTTGTTGTCAGTGTTCAGTGATTGTAGAACCAAATCCCTTCTCAGGATTTGACCTATCCCAAGCTAAGGGGCAGCACTTGCAAGTGACCCTTAGAGAGAGAGAGAGCTTGATTGTCTCAGTCGCTCACTGCCTTGCAAAGGACAAAGAGAGAGGAGAGAGGGAGAGAAGGATAGGGGAAGATAGAGAACGATTGAGAAAGAAGGAGCGAGAGAGAGCAAAAAATAGACAGGAGAGATCGAAATTGTTGGAGATAAATATGTTGCAATCATCCTGGTCTTAATGCATCTGTATCAGTTACATTTGTCACATTTAAATGTAATGGGATTTAAAAAATGGCTGTTGTACGGTGCAAATGTGCAGTAAGCGCAACCACTTTTACAGGAGGGCATGGCCATACGTTATAATGTACTAAAGCACACATGGACTAGTGTTATCAATACCGCACATGGACTAGTGTTATGAATAACACACATGCCTTATCAATACCACACATTGACAAGTGTTATCAATACCACACATGGACAAATACAAATATTCTTTCTGTAATCTTTATTGATATTACCATAATGCTGAAACATGAGGTACTGTGTTCTAAACTAAATAAATGACAACATCAGCAAGAGAGCACAAAAAATAAATGGGTGATTTAAGTACAACAAAAGTTTGGTCAGGAAGGCTCCAAAAACACACACAAAATGATTTGACGATGGAAATATGACACCAGCGCAGCCCAGTGGTGACAGCAGTGTAGTGAATGGTGTCATCAAGTTATCTTTTAAATACCACATTTTCCGTAATATAACCCGCGGGTTTCTGCTTCAAATGGGGCAGTTGAATGCATGTGACGTCACGGCATGGCGCGGCGGCCAAACTGACAGCACGCCGGATCCAACATGGCGCCACCGCCAAGATGTGACGTCACTGGTGCAACAGCCCCATTGACATGCGTATTTCTAGCTTTTTATCATTTACGGACAGGAAGTATTCAATTTCCTGCTTGTGAATGGTAAATTCTATAATTCGCATAGATTTTTTGTCGAGTGGCACAATAAATGCTTCAAGGTGGTGCAGTTTATAGTTCGTAAAATGCAGCAAATAAATGTCTCCCTCCTCGCTTTCTTCTAGTCACAAAAGCACCAAAACATCTGTAAAAAGCAATGGAAATGACATCAGGTCACAAGGCTGATTTATGTTTCCTCTTGCGACCTGAACATGAATAAATTGTACTTTTACGTGAATGATCATATCAATAAATAATGTGAGCAGCGGAAGAGTAAATGAGTAAAAGACAGCACCTGTTGTCAAACGCAACAGTGGACACTTTTCTATCGTTCCAACATGCTTGGGGCGGGGGGGGAGGACACACATAACATGATCTACTGAGGTAAAACAGTGAAGTAAAATGAAGAACGCTAAAATGTGAATGTAGTCCTTTAACATAACGCACGCACACTGGACAAGAAGGATGAAAAATGAGTGGTTGACCACATCGGGGCGGCCATATTGGAGTGTTGTATAGGGAGGTCAGATTCTTTGAGCCCGGGTTAGGAACGCGGGACTGTTGGAAGAGATGAGGGAGGGGACGTCATAATTGTGAATAAGGTGACAGGACAAAAGATTCCCAGTGGTCGGCCCCGCAGAGAATGCTTGGGGTGCGGTGTCCTCCAACTTGAAGCCTATTGGCCGGCGTCGCGGTACAAGAGAGGGTGTGGGGTTCTTAGGCCTCCAACTCGAAGCCCATGCCGACCTTGTGTCCGCCTCCGTTGAAATTCTTGCCGTCGATCAGAGCAGACAGAGTAACCTTCACACCTGCAGAGAAACAAATGATTAAACGTAAGCATGTAGACGCCACAAGCTCCTACGTGACGCACGCTTCAACTTGCGTACAGCTCTGGATTGGTTAAGGGTAATTTAGTCACAGTAGGGTTACAGGTTAAGCCTAAACCTAATTCTATCATCATCAATTCAGTAGTCTGACTGAACGTTGGGGCGCCACTGAGGACTTTGCACTCTCCATCTCTCTCTGTCCTCAGCCACTTGCATGGCGTCACTCAGCTTGTAACTTGTCCATTCTTGGATGTTATCTTCGCATCATTTTTTCTGTCTGCGTCTCTTTCTTTCTCCGATTTGGCATTGAGCCTTGAAGGATTGATTTTGAGATCTCGTGACATGTCCATACCATTTTAGTTTCCATTTTTTGACTATGGTTTTCATGTTAATTGACCCCTAACCTTAACCCTGTGACTAAACAAGCCGTTCTCTAGATCAGGCATCTTCATGTCATGCTTGCTGGGTACAATACATGATGACACTCACTCAATCAAGTTGCAGCCCTACTGCTGAACAACAAAACTAAAGATTATTTTAAAGGCGGGGTGACATGCTGAATATGGAATTGTCAAATTTATGATATTTTGCCTCTAAATAAATAAAAAACATTTTAGAACGGTGCAAAATCTCCCAAAAAATTGTAATAGTCATGTTTGGAGCTAAAATAAAGAAAAATAATAAATTAACAAAATAATCGAATGTATTAGGTTGAAACTGCATTTTTTTTAAACGAAGAAGAGCTTCAACGTGCAGTCCGTAAACAGAGCCGCCCCCAACCACCAGCGCCTATGAATTAGAGGGGCTGAGGAGCAGAGATGGACTGTTTTACTTTTGGAGTACATCTCGCTACTCGTTACATTAACTGGGCTTTAGCGACACCCGTTGGGAACTGTTGGCACATATGTTGCTGTCATATCTCTCTCTCTCTCTCTCTCCTTGGATATAACGGCGGGCGGATCCCTGGGTCTGGGTGATGTTCGAGAGCACAGTAGCGAATGGTGTAGACCTCGATTGGTGGAGCGGTTAAAGGCGCTGCAAATAGCGCGCCCCTATTCATGTTAATGGTGTTCTCTTCTTGCCGACTGCGCGATGTCCACCCCCCCCCACACACAC
>OMKY01231497.1:0-23493 GCA_900302395.1 Bregmaceros cantori | reverse complement strand
AAAAAAGTTTAATAAAAAATAAGTTAAAAAAAAAAGTTTAATAAAAAATAAGTAAAAAAAAAAAAAATTAAAAAAAAAAAAACCAAAATTGAATCACTTCTTTCTTTTGCCATTTCAACAACAACAACTTTGCAAAATTTCATCCCGATCCGTGCACAATTTTTTCAGTTATCGAGGGGACAAATCAACCCAGCTAAAAACATAACCTGCTTTGCGACTACGCCTCGGCACAGGTAATAATAATAATAATAATAATAATAATAATAATAATAATAATAATAATAATAATAATAATAATAATAACTGGAAGCATTCAGAGATTGCAAACGTGCACGGCAGGGGTACAAAAACAGTACTTTTAGTGTTAGCAGTATGTGTGGCAACCCAATATCAGTGGAAGTGTTCGTAGAGTAGTGCAATTGCGATTGACGCCACCGGCAAACATGCCAACTACATTTCCCAGTGCCCCCTGGAATGAGGAAGTCTAGCCACGTGACCGCCGTAAGCGCATAGCGATCTATCGGTAAGTTGGTGATTTAAGTATGACTATGCTGCTTATAGGCTGCAGAAATGCACCAAAATGTAATCACTTCTGCAAAATGTCATCCAGATCTGTGCACAACCTTTTCAGTTATCGAGGGGACAAACTAGCGTAGCTAAAAACATAACCTGCTTTGTGGCTACGACCCGGCGCAGGTAATAATAATACTAATAATAATAATAATGATGACTAGAAGCACTCAGAAATTGCAAACCTGTGCCGTAGTGGTACAAAAAATAGTACTTTTAGTGCTAGCAGTGTGTGTGGCAAACCATTATCAATGCAAATGCTCTCTACGAGCATTGCATTTGTAGCGCAATTGCGATTAACGCCACCGGGGAACATGCCAACTACTCTTCCCAGCACCCTTCGCGACCCGAAAGTCTGGTCACGTAACTGTGGTAAGCGCCCAGCGTTCAATCGGTAAGTTGGTGACTAAGTATGATTATGTTACTTATGGGCTACAGAAATGCACCAAAATTTAATGGATTCTTCCGTGTGTCATTTCCAACAACAATTTCATCCAGAAAAACTGTTTTAGTTATCTTGGGGACAGATAAACCAACCAATGCTACCAAAAACATAACCAGCTTCCGCGGCTCCGCCCCGGCGCAGGTAATAATTATCATTATTCCACTACACACACGTGTTGAGCATGAAACAACTCTCTCAAGATCTCTGCCAGTGCGCACCACCCTCACACACTACCTTTAAATCGTTTTCATTGAGATTGATATCAATATGTAATGTTGCTTTCATATAGGTGTTAGGGACAGTTGGAGGGAAAATGACTAATGTCTAAATGTCTAAAAAAATGAAAAAAATTAACCATCCACGTAATTGCAAAAATATTGCAGATTCCTCCGTATCGGCAGGGACATTCACAGATACCGATACAGCACAGAAATGGAAAAATGCCTCATATCGGCCGTTATATATATATTAATCAATACCAGTAGTTAGTTCTTCAACTTGGCCGAGATTGAGCTTGATTGAAAATCTCAATCTCCTCTTTTCTCCAGTCCTCCGTTAAAGGAGTTTTGTTGACCAATCAAAACTAATTAACACTAACAACAACTAATCAAAAACTCTTTGTATTTTTTCAACTAGGCAGAGTTCATGATTGATTGAAAATCTCGATCTCCTCTTTCTTCTCTCTTCTTTCCAGTCCTCCGTTAAAGGAGTTCTGTAACCAAACCCAATTACTGTCCATAATTGGGCAATCAAGGTTGAAAGGTAGTTAGGTAAACAGCTGCTATATTTCTTAAATCAAAATCTAAAAACAAAATCGCTTTTGTGAAGTGCCTCGAGGCAGACTTGGCTGCGATTTTGGCGCTATATAAAAATCTTGAAAAAAGTTGAGTTGAGTATATATCGGTGACCGATATATCGGTCTGACTCTAGTATAAACGCAAGTTCGGGGAGCAGCGTCTCGAACGGATAGACGACTTTCGTCCGGCTGGGTAGGGGTATAACGAGGGCACATACATGCTCTGGGAGCCAATGGAGCCTGGAGTGGAATGCTCTTTCAGTATGTGCCGTAGCAGCCAGCAGCTGCATTTGTATTCGAGCAGCGCAGACGTCCTTCCTAATGGAAGGATGCTTGGCAGTGGACGCCCATTGTTGCCCCTCTGTTCATTGTTACTTCTGATTGTTGCTTTATGTTTAAAATGTGGTGAAGGGCTGGCGGGGGTGGGGGGCTCCCAACCCTTCCGAAATAACTCCATTACGATCATCGGCTGGTGTTAGATGGGATCAATTTGGTGTAATATTTGCCATGATGTAAAGTTTGAATCCTAAAAACGTTTTGTTAGGGTTAGGTTAGGGTTAGTGGTATGTGGTACGATGTTGGGTCTAGGGGTTAGGTTAGGGATTTGGGGCTAGTCCCTAACAAAATAAGCAGATCTTTTTTTGGATTCACACTTTACATCACGGCAATTCTGAATTGAGAATGTTAGACATTTTCACTTTTACACATCTTTGATGAGTCACTTTTAACTAAGGTTGCACAATTGCTCAAATTTTAATCGGAATTGTGATACGCTAATACGCACTGAAATGTATTTATTAGCTGCGCCGAGCAGGTTATGTTTTCAGTTGAGTTGGTTGGTTGGTTTGTCTTTACCCAGGATAACTGTAAAAGTAATGCATGGATCTGGATGAAATTTTGTACGGTTGTTTGAAATGACAAACGGAACAAGTGATTAAATGTTGGTGCATTTACATCATTACCTCTGCCAAGGAGGTTCTCTCTTTGTCTGTCAGCAGGATAAGTGAAATAGTTACTCATGGATGTGGATGAAATTTTGTATGGTTGTTGGAAATGGCAAACGGAAGTGATTAAATTTTGGTGCATTTCTGTAGCCCATAAGTAACGTCATAGTTTGACAACTGTTATGAGCTTACAAACTGTGACGCAGGTTTGCACGCTCCAAGTGCTTCTAGGTTTTTTAAATTAGAAAGAAAATGTGGATTTTTAAACTGTCACTCTTATGCAAATATCGCTCCATGCCTGTTCATCCGACTGCGATGCACCTCCCAAAATGTCTGCCGTCCCCAAGCCGTGACGTCACCATGCCAAGCCCTAACCTGGCGAGCTAGAACCAACGCATTGTCCACGCATTGCACATCGCTAGACACTTGCATTGGGTCTGGGAAAATCAGGGTCGCCGTCGGTACGGAATCAATCGACCAATCAGTGCGGACGTGGGGGGAGTTTGCTACGCAAGACGCGGGCGGAGTTGGCTTGTCACGCCGCTTGTCCCACCTACGTTTTAACGTTTCCCGACCCTGGTTTTCCCAGACCCAATGCAAACGACTAGCGTTGTGCGATGCGTTGGTTCTGGCTCGCCAGGCTACCCAAGCCTTATTAGTCAAGGGTCAGTGGACTAATCTCTGTCTGTCTCGCAGGCCTGCTGCCGATCTGCTGTGGACCGAGCCTCCAGCACGGACCTTGGATGGTCCTCACTCTACTTGTTCTACACATGCTGCTGCACGTGTGAATCTTATCGTTTTTAATCACTCACTGCACCACACACCTAATCTCCACTAGACAAGTTTACCAGCGAAATACAGGGGGCTGGCATTTTGTCCCACCGGGATGAAACACACTTCCGGTGTCTGTATGAGTTCCATTTAATCTCGTCGTAGTGGACCGCGGTGGCTCACAAAAAAACTCACAAAATGCTCACCAATTCCGACCACTAGATGTCGGTCTGTGACCAGTTACACACCACACCCCTCGTTCCGTTCATAATTTTGTATAAATATTGATGAAATACAGTCAACATCCGACTTAAAGTTACTCACCGAGTGGTCACATGTTCTTCTGGACCAATAGGCTGGCTGCTTCTTGTAGTTATTCCAAAAGGAATGAGAAGATGGAACGATTTGCACTGATTATTAAATCATGCGTTTGTGGGTCACAGAGCCGCACGATAACATTTGGGCGAGGAATAGCACACCGCAAGTTACCACCACAATTTTTAAATAACCCTATAGGTGTGTGCTCCCACCGAATAGACACGTTGAAAAAAATAGCCAAATACACGGCAAGTAAATGCCACCGGAAATGACGTTCAGAAACCGGAAGTACCCCCGGAACTCGTCTATAGGGCTGTTGCACGGTGACATCACGGCTTGGTGCCGGCAGACATTCTGGTGGTATCACGAACAGTGAAGTATACGCATGTGTGCATTTAATTAATTACTCACCACTTCACGTCCATTACATAGGGACAAATTCAAAGGAAGTAGTTAGGTTGTCAACTGCTCGCAATTGATATGCAAATATCTAGCCTGGCGAACCAGAAACAACGCATCGTCCACACATCGCTCATCGCTAGACGATTGCATTGGGTCTGGGAAAATCAGGCTCGCCGTCAGTACAAAATCAATCGACCAGTCAGCTCGGAGGTGGGGGGAGTTTGTACAGGCTACGCGAGACGTGGGCCGAGTTTGGTTGTTACGCCTCCACGCCGCTTGTGACACCTACTGTGCTGTGACTGGATAACACGATTTTTTTCACGTTTTCCGACCCTGGTTTTACCAGACCCAATGCTAATGTCTAGTTATGTGCGATGCATGGACGATGCGTTGGTTCTGGCTTGCCAGGCTAGCAAATATCGCTCTCTGTGACCGCGATGATACCACCATAATGTCTGTCGTGACGTCACATATTGTAAATTGTCCACCTGTCGGATTATTCAAGCTGTGATGAATGATAACAGCAAATTCAACATACATTTAATGAGACAATGTCAAGAAACATTATCTCATAAAATGTCAGTGACTTTATATTTTGACTATTCAAATCGAGACATGGGCCGAGTTTGGTATGGGCGACGCGAGACATCGGCGGAGTTTGGTGGTCACACCTCCACGCCGCTTGTCCCACCTACTGCGCTGTGACTGGATAACACGATTTGATTGACACTTTTTTTCATGTTTTTCAATCCTGGTTTTATAGACCCCAATGATCGTTCTAATCGCGTGCGATGCATGGACGATTCGTTGGTTTTGGCTCACCAGGCTACACCATCTGGGCACTTCATTTTGCTACTGTTAACATGGAACAGGATCAAAAACTGAAAGAGCTGAAGTGCAAACATTGGCTGTGTCCGAAATCGCTCCCTATCCCCCTACTCCCCATCCCCCATATAGTGCACTCACTTACAGTGCACTCAACAGCAGTGGCCGAGATTTCGGACACTAGAGTTGGTGGCTTCAAAATTATTATAAAATATAATTATAAAAAATATAATTATAAAATTCAACAAACATCAGAAAATGTCAAAAGTACTTACATTCATAACGATTTACCGCAGTCGGTCGCCTAGTTTGTAAAACTAGACGTGTATTTTGTATTTTGTACTCATTGTCACGTAATTGTAATGGTCTTGCATTGGCCACCGCCTGCTCCGCGGCACCCTGCGGCAGAGCCTTTATGACATCACAGTCACTACCACTGACTGGTAGCATGTAATCTGACATCACAGCAAGCATGGCTCTACAATATGATTTTGATCTGCACAGTCAAACAACAAAAGGACAAGAAGATACTGCTGTCGCATTTCGGGGGGGATCCCCTTTAGCCGTCGGCACCGACTGCATCCTCTAGTGAGTAACTTGAAACACTTGGCGGTATGCACTTGACAGAAGCATGTAGAGTTTGAAGCACAGTTTTGACACTTGATTATATATTAGCAGATACGGGCAAAGTAGCCATACAAATTACTTGAGTTAAAGTATTGTTACCTCAGCAAAATATTACTCAACTAAAAGTAAAAAAGTAGTCATCCAAATATTTACTCAACTAAAAGTAAAAAAGTACTCTACAACAAATTAAGTAGTGAAAGTAATGAGTAACTTACAGTAAAAAAAAATTAAAAAATGAGGACAGATTCTCTTTTCAAAATGTAATTTAATGCCTGTTGTTGATTTACAATCCCTGGAGCGAGAGCACCCGAGAGGGAGAGCGACCGAGCGGGAGAGACAGAAAGTGTCCGAGAGAGAGAGATCAAGAGAGAAAGAGATTGCGAGAGAGAGCAAGAGAGAAGGCGCCCGAGAGAGGGAGAGCGCTCGAGGTAGAGAAGGACCGAGAGAGAGATAGTGAGAGAGAGCGCCCGAGTGGGAGAGAGATATGACGTCAACATATGTGCCAACAGTTCCCAACGGGTGTCGCTAAATGGCAAGTTAATGTAACGAGTAGCGAATTGCTGTAAAAGTAGGAAGTAACTTGTGAAAAACTCCAAAAGTAAAAAAAAAAAGAATACAAAAAAATGTAATGGAGTAAATGTAATGTGTTACTGCCCATCTCTACCAACTGCATACCACTAGTTGAGTAACTTGAGACCCTTGGTGATATGAACTTGACAGAAGAGTTTAAAGCCGACACTTCAATATTTCTGTCAGAACCATTTGAGTCAAGAAACAGAAGCTTAAGAAGCAGCTCTTTTAATGAAATTAGAATTATCTTGGCGTTATGGCTCGGATCGGAGGAACTCCCCTATTTCCATGAGTACCATGGAAAGCACTAATTCAGGGAGCAGCAGTAGTTTAGAGAATGTTCACCCTAACACGCAGGTTGAGAGAGCAGCAGTAGTTAAGGGGATTCTCACCCCAGCACGCAGGGTGAGATAGGTAACCCCCCCATGAACAGAGCCAAGCGACGTGACAAGAGAACATGTCACGTCATACACAACACTTTTTCCATCTTGATGGTGGCGCAGGGGAAGGTGGTGGGTAGCAAAACAAAGCAGTAAATGGCTTAGGAGTGGGTAGAATTTATAGGGCGTGCCGAAGCTGTCCAGCCAATTGCTAGAGGGGAGCGAGTTAATCAGCTGAGGGGATACACCTGGATAAATTAGGAATGAATGAAGGGAGGACAGCAAGCTTCTTAACTATAAGTGGCCTGCCAGAAATGATGTTAGTACTTTGATACTTTTTGCTCATTTTCCCTCACAACACATCTTCCCACCTGCTACTAATGTGACTTTAAAGATTAAAACATAGACGCGGTGGAACCTGTTTTTTTTTATTTTTTTTTTAGCTCAGCCCCAGAGATGGCAAAAGTACCCTCATTTCTTACTTAAGTAAGAGTAAACTACTTTTGTGAAAAAAAAAAAAAAAACTTGAGTAAGAATACAACGTACTGATCCGAATGTCAACTCGAGTAGAGTAAAAAGTACAGGCTCAGGAACGTACTCAAAAAGTATTTTTGAAAGTAAAAAAGGACAGTCTCTAAAGTGTACTCAAACGTATTTTTGAAATTATAGAGTACAAAGTAAAAAATACATTTGTATATAAAATGCAATTTTTCAATGCTAGTTTTTCAATGTTTGAATACATTGCTAAAAACCTAGCGTGACTTACTTCACTTAAGGTTCATAAATGCCTCTGCCATACATCTGAAACATTCCCAACTCTTAATAACACAAAGAACACCAACTATACATATCCCTACCACCTACCATCGGTGCACAAAAAAACTAACAAGCCTGTTTTGGGAAAAGTAAGGAGTAGAAGTACCAACATCTGTTAAATCTGTTAAAAGTGTACTGAGTACAAGTAAAAAGTAATCAGAGAAAAAAGTACTTCTAAAAGTACAGATACATGAAGAAACAACTTACGTATATTCGTTACTTGCCATCTCTGCTGAGCCCACCGCAGCTCTTAGCTTCTAGCCATCTATGCAATCAGAAGTACATGTAACCAGTCTACAGTGCTAGTTCCTAGCATACAGTACACTTATATAGTCTAGTAAAAGTAATAAGTATGTTTTGGGAAAGTAAGGAGTAGAAATATCTGATATTTGTGTACTGACTAGACTACAAGTAAAGTTACCAGAGAAATAAATACTTCCATAAGTACTAATGACTTGCAAAAATGTACTTGAGTACAGTACTTGAGTATTTGTACTTGGTTACTTGCCATCTCAGATCCTCTATCAAACCAATTCTATTCAGCCCGACAATACTGCAGCAGAGGCAATAAATATATCAATGAAATTAAAGTGCTAAGCTTATAAGATTATAAAAAAAATTGAGCGCTCGGCTATTTGTAAATAAAATAAACTTCTTGGCTTAAGAAAGAAATTGAACAGTTGTTTGAGCTTGCTTGTTTTTGCTTTATTCTTCAAACAGTATGAGAAAAACAAAAGACAAAAGTTAGTATGCACTTTTTAATGTGTGTTTGTGGGTGTGTATTTAGAGAAACAACGAGAGACATTTTTTCCTGCCGTATCTTAATTTATTTAAAGTGGTATATTTATACCATGCAAACTTAACTCATTCAGTGCCAGCCTTTTTCAAATTCGGCAGAAAATTAAGTTCTGTGTCAACAACACACATACCAAAGGAAACATCAGACGTTCCAGAAAAGTCTGATAAGTGTTTTTTACCTGCGCCGCGAAGCATGTTTTTGGTAGCGTTGGTTGGTTTGTCTATCCCCAAGATAACTGAAAAAGTTGTGCAGTTGTTGGAAATCACACATGGAAGAATCGATTAAATTTTGTTTTCTGTAGCCAATAAGTAAAATAATCATACGTAATCACCAACTTACCGATAGATCGCTAGGCCCTTACTGCGGTCACATGACCAAACTTCCGGGTCGCATGAGGCCGCTGGGAAATGTAGTTGGCATGTTCGCCAGTGGTAATCCAGTCTATGGGTCAATCGCAAACGCACTACTTGAGCACTTGCATTGATAAAGGGTTGCTACACATACTGCTAGCACTAAAAGTACTATTTTTTTGTACCACTACGGCACAGGTTTGCAATCACTGAGTGCTTCTAGTTTAGTCTCCAGACCACAGGTGGGTATCATTAAAATGCAGATTTCTGACAAAATCCTGAATACTGCGAGTGCAGTACCAACGTGGTCCGCTGGGTGGCAGTATATGCCGCTACTATACACCCCCTTCATATGGTACTGCACCCGATATCTTTTTTTTTTCGGCGATAATGCGTCTTTGGCACTGAATGAGTTAATAAAAATGCTATGTCTATGAGTCTATGACGTCACACGCAGGATTATGTTTTGTACACGATGGTTAGTTACTGCAGTAGCAAAAAGGTGCCGTATTTCATGTTTTTCCAGAGATTTTGGCACAGGACACAATCTTGGCAATCCACATAATGCTCTGCATTTCTACGGAGAAATGTGGGATCACGAGGCAATGCCAGTTCATCTTTTGTGGAAATAGTTCACAGTTTAACAGGGCTGTTGCACAGTGACGTCACGGCGGCGGCGGCAGACATTATGATGGTACCACCACAGTCAGACGAACAGGCAGAGAGCGATATTTGCATAACATTGTTTGTTTAAAAGTCTTCTATTGGGGGCGTGCGGTGGCGGAGTGATCAGAGAGCGCGTTCCACAGGCCGAGCAGTTTTGCGGGTTCAAATCCCGTGTCCCTCGACTCTTCATCCTAGTTTCCGATTTAATCCTGTTACTATCCCTCTCAATAAAGAATGAAAAGCGGTGCTTGCGCCAAACTTAAAAGTCTTCTATTATTGATTTATCCATGGCAATATACTATCAATTGCCAGCAGATGGCAGCCTAACTACAGTCATTGTATTCCCCCTCCATAATGAACATGAAGTAGTAAGGTATACCACTTAACCATACGTATGCTGTACGTATATGTCACCAAAGGTGATACCACCAAAATGTCTGCCGCCACCAAGCTGTGACATCACGCGCAACAGCTCTATTGAAAAAATAACCAGGGCTTTTTATTTTATTTGATTTATTTTTTTAACACTTACTGACCCTAAACAAAACCGCACTGGATCGGCGCCTCAGGAGAAAGTTGACCCACGTTTGTGCACATTCTGCTACAGGCAGAGATACTGAAGAAAGATGGCCTTTGCCGAGCCCTGATCAAGAACACAAGCATGTCTGTAACTTACAAATGAGTGCAAAAACTGTAGTTAAAATTTAGTTCAAAAATAAAATAACTATAAAACACCAATCATTTATTCACTTGTATGTTTGTTCAAATTATGATCATCTCCATTACTTATTACCTGCACTGAGCAGGTTATGTTTTCGGTCGCGTTGGTTGTTTTGTTGTTATTGGAAATGACCAACGGAAGAATTGATTACATTTTGGTGCATTTCTGTAGCCTATGAGTAACATAATCATACTTAATCACCAACTTACCGATAGCTCGCTGGCCGCTTACCGCGGTCACGTGACCAGACTTCCGGGTTGCATGTGGCCGTTGGGAATTGTAGTTAGCTTGTGCTAAGCATGTTTGCTGGTGGCGTCAATCGCAATTGCGCTACTCTAGGAGCACTTGCATTGATAATGGGTTGCAACATATACTGCTAAAACTAAAAGTAATATTTTTTTGTACCACTACAGTGCAGGTTTGCATTCTCTGAGTGCTTCTAGTTGATTTAGCATTTAAATATTTAAATAATTATTAGTTTTCCTCTCCTCCGTTTAAATTGGGGCAATCGTACAAATATGATTGAAATTGTGATTGCATAGGAATGTACAAATGTGAAATATTACATTAAACTGGAAGTAGAGAAATTCCAGAAACTTCCAGCAGCCTGTTTTAACCTATTTAAAGATCTTTCCTAAGTGATGTTTTAATGTATATTGTGTGAGGATGGGTCATAATTTCACAAATGTGCCAGATTTGGCGTTGATATATTTTTTAATACCAATAGTTGGCGGGACGTGGGGGGAAACAGTGCTGAGCTGTGGAGCGCTATGTTGTTCATAGATGCTAATGGTTAGCAGTTGTCACAGACAGTGGCACACCGGGAATGCCATCGGTGAGTACATCTTTCAACAGGCTAGTTAGTCGCTGTTAGCAGGCTAACTGGCTGTTGGTATGGCCTAGGGCGGCGGTGTCAGCCATCAGGCTGGTGTTAAGCTGGCTGCTAGCAGCTAGCGGCTAGCCTCATCGTTTGGGAGTTATTCCGAGCGATACGTGAGATCATCAGGTATAGTTCTCTATACATCCACTTCTAATATAGGATAAAAATATGGGCTTTGAAAATATGTACACATGTACACAAAACACAGTACCAATATTATTATTTTATTTAATTATTACTGTAGTGCTGACTTCCGTATGAGACACGCCCATAGCTCCATGGAAACGGGGTGTCCCCTGAACCTCCCTGGACCGCCCCGACATACGGGTACTTTCTCACCAATGGCAGAGCCCATTTCTCCACGGATGTCAAAAGTCCTGCCGTTCACGGCAATGGGATGACGTCACGCACGCTGCGTCTACTTGATATACAGTCTATGGCTATTCCACACCCAAATGTTGAATCTGTGATTCAAGGGAATTTTCACTTGCACCATGCCATGTGACCCTCAATAAAAATGCTTAAAAGAGAGAGAGAGAGAGCAGCGGTTGCCTTTATTGAAAAATTGCAGCTATTTTCACAAGTCGTTTGGTGGGCCGGATTAAACGTATTTTTGACACCCCTGGCATAGACAATTCCTTCCGCGCACCACAGACTGCCCGTTAGGGCTTGGGGCGGCAGACATTTTGGGAGCCGCATCGTGGTCAGCCGAACAAGGAGATAGAGCGGTATTTTTCATAAGATTGACAGTTAACTAGAATTCCATTGGTGTGTACTGCTGTCAAAGATATGCAATATGGCGAATTAAAATTAATCTTGAATCTTGATTTATCCACGGGAGCAGGCTGCCATCTGCTGCAGGCGATTGACAGCCTTTCACATTCACCCCAATGCAATGGACGTGAAGTGGTAAGGTAGACCACTATACGTACACTTCACCGTGCATGCGACTCCCAAAATGTCCGCCAAGTCGTGACGTCACCATGCCAAGCCCTATGACGCCATTCACACCAATGACAGACTCAGAAGAAAGGTCCTCAGTCCGCACTGCAGGACTCCCTCTTTTGGACAGTCGAACCGTTACTGGCAAAAGGAAAAATAAAAAACAAAAAATAATAATAATAAAAAAAACTAACAAACGCAGAAGTGAACTTGGGGCGTGTGTGATGCGAGCAGCAAACAGCGTTGTTGGAAGATGGCAAAAAAATAAAAACAATTCAATAAATAAAATACAAATAAATAAATCAGAACACGTAGAAAAAAAAAAAGAATCTAGATTGTTGCTACCATGACTTGTTTTCTTGTATTCCTTCATATAAGTCCACATACTGCATTATTTATTAATTCACCCTCTTTCTTTCTCCTCTCTATGCTATCCACACTACCCTGCAGCCTTACGAATTAGGGCTTCTACTGCTCGATCCATTAAAACAAAAACAAAGAAAAACGAATCATATCATTTCCAACTGCCGGGGACACCCACATCCCGCACATGCATGGTGTCTCGGACTTAAGTTCACTCATACGGGCATTGTCGCGAGTTCTCCCTCCCGACCTTGGTCCAATGGTTTGACAGTCTCCATGCCAAAGTTCGACAAGGCACTCCATCGGTCTGCAGATACGATGGAGAGTGTAATACTTTTTATGACCACTTGGTGGCAGAAAAGGGCTGTACAAGACCAGGTATGTATCTATTGTATTTATAATATCGCCTGAAACCAACCTGAATTCAATAAATTAAATATGGACCAAAAATTATGTTTTGATAGAAATTATTTAATTCACCTTCCCGACCCTGCTAACCAATACTATATATTGCAACAGATTAGTGAAAATATCCAGTTACATTAGGGTAGTTAAGCACAATTTTGTGCATTTATTATGCATTTTATATTATATTATGTAATTGTTAGGAAGGCTGAAACTGTATTAACTAAGGGTTTTTGTTCGTTGTAGAATAAACCATATAAGTCTTGGCTTTACAATCTGGAATATATTAAAAAAAATCCAAAATGTAGTACAACTTCCTTGTTACAAGTTATTTCAATTGTTCTTGAAAAGTAAATATTCGTTATACAGTAATTATACATTTTCTTACACCATCGCCATACTTCCCTCAGAAATATATATTTTGATATATATTTAAAAATACAACATCAAGAGTGATGCATGTTTCAATGCTTCTCATTTACATACAAGCTCCGTATTCGGCATAAATCCTAGATTTAAATAATCATATATTTTTGGGAATTTGTTCGTGGGGTTAGTTTTTGAAAACATCGGTAATTTTGCAGAGAGAAAAAGTATTACATACTATATAGAAATATAATGACATTATGTGGTAAGATATGCATTTTATGCATGGTAATTAAATGTAAACGGTAATAATCAAAGATGTGACCAAGTCCCTCTTTCAAGTCTCAAGTCTCCTTCAAGTCCTTCTTGGGCAAGTCAAGTCAAGTCCCAAGTCAACTCCAAATCAAGTCATCATTAACATGCTGTAATTTTAGCTCCAGAATCTGATTTTAATAAAGTAGCAAAAAAAATCAAATGATGCTATTATAAAAGCCACACTATTGCTTGCTTTTGACTTTATTAAAATCAGGCTAAAATTACAGCATGTTAATGATGACTTGACTTGGAGTTGACTTGGGACTTGACTTGCCCAAGAAGGACTTGAGACTTGAGACTCGAAAGAGGGTCACATCTCTGGTAATAATGTATGTTGAAAAAGTAATGCTTTCTATGGCCAATCTCAGTTTAACTTCAAGTCGGATTTTGACTGTATTTCATCAATATTTAGGCAAAACGGTGAGTGAAGCGGCGTGGATGATGGGTAACTGGTCACAGAGCGAGCTGTAGTAAGCAGATTTTGGACAGATGTGCATTCAGTCACTTCAGTCTACTATGATGATGCAGGCAGCCATACAGACAAACTGTCAGTCTCGTATTTTGGGCGTGTAACACTTTTTTACCACTTTGAACGTTTTTCTTAAAATAATGTTAATCTGCTACTTCATAGCACCCTGGTTCGCTACTAAGGGCTTGTTTACAGAACACATACAATTGTGACTTGTGTTATACAAATGAATAGTAGTGATTGCGTGAGATATTTTGAATTAAAAAATGTCTTATACATTTTTGCATTGTTACAATTTCCCTACTCCAGTCATAATACCCAGCACGACCTCCTCTGTTTAAAGGACTTTTAAAGTAACCTTTTTAACCGTAATTTTACGGTTAGCTTACCATCTAATTAACTACAAGTTAGTAGTCAAGTTTACTGAGTAATTACATAGTAGATATGATGTTACTATTACTTGGCAATTACTAATCAATATCTTGACAACCATCAGGTAACTGATGGTTGTAATATTGTAATACAGTGTAAATACCCGGTACCATGTTATTACTTCTCAATTACTGATTAATTGTTTGAGAGCAACCAGGATATTACTAAGGATAAGAGGATAAGACTAGTAGTCAATATCTACTGAGTAAATATGCTCAATATCACATAGTAATCACCATGTTTTTAAAGTGTTAGTAATGGCTGTATAAGGTATATTACTCCATGGTTGTGAAGATATCAATTAGTAATTGCCAAGTGATAACATATATGATAGCATCATAGCTACCATGTAATTACTCAGTAGATATGTATTACACTTTGTAGTTTAATTATAGTTACCAGTTAATTATGTGGTAATAAGCATACTGTCAGTATGCTTATTAAATGTCAGCAAATAGTAGCGTTTTTTTTTTTTTTTTTTTAACGTCAACGTTTCAAATCTCATTTCTAGGATGAACTATTAACGTTCATGCACACTGGGGAGTTTATTGATATTTGAAGTGCAGCCATTAAAGTAATAGTAATCAGTAGTAGGGTGGATTGCCCTAATGTAGGCCCTTTTTCGCAGCTTCCTAATGTGGAACAGTGAAATGTAGTGCTGAACAGTTGAACTTAATGTTAGACACATTACCATAGTTAGCTTTTACCATAGTTTCACTGACATTCATTAGTTGAGGGAGGAGCCAGAGCGCCTGGAGTGGAAGTGTCCTACATTAGCCAGTGGCCCACATTAAGGCAATCTACACTATTTATATCCCTGAAATGCGGAGAGCAGGGGTTGTAATTGTTTTGCGTGCGCCACAGCAATAGGATCCTTTCCTATCCCTATAACTTTTAAATGAATTGGTGGATTTCTCCCATTTCTCCCAGATTCGGTGTGTTAATGCTCTAGGGTACGTTCATGAACTGGTTTAATTTTGGAGGCCAACACTTACAAGATGGCTGAATTCAAGATGGCCAAATTTTTGTTTTTGATCCATAACTTCTGCCTGGGTGGATGGATTTGCTTCAAATTGCTCCAGCTTTGTTTTCACAATAGTTTGGTATTAAAGGGGAACTGCGGTATTTTCAACATTCTGTCGGGTTTTACTTGGCAGCTCGATCATGCGCAAACTATTTTCTGAGCCATCTCACAGCCGTGGATAACCTTCCGCTCAGGAAGTCTGAGCGACGGGACTACAAGCGTCCTCTTTCCGATTTCAGTACATTGCAGACCATTCGGAAAAGAGGATTAAGGTTGAAAATAGCACAGTTCTCCTTTAAGATAAAGCATAGCGTGGTAAGTTGGTAACACAAAATCTTGTATGCCAACACGCTGGGAAGCACCCTGTACAAGGCCCCTGTGATGTCATAATTCATATAGAAAGCATGGCTCTACAATATTGCTGCGTTTCATTGATGCCTCTACCGCGTATCGAGGATATATCCCTTTAGCAGTCGGCAACGACTTTTAGATACAAACATTCGGTAGCCTGGCGAGCCAGAACCAATGCATCGTCCACGCACACGCTTGCATTGGGTCTGGGAAAATCAGGCTTGCCGTCGGTACGAAATCAAATCAAACAATCAACGCGGACGTGGGGGGAGTTTGTACGGGCTACGCAAGACGTGGGTGGAGTTCGTAGGGGCTACGTGGGACGTGGGCGGAGTTTGGTTGTCACGCCTCCACGCCGCTTGTCCCACCTACTGCTACTACTGTTTTTTTTATGTTTTCCGACCCTGGTTTTACCAGACCCAATGCAAGCGTCTAGCGATGTGCGATGCGTGGATGATGCGTTGGTTCTGGATCGCCACGCTAGACATTTGGGCGTCTTGGCAAATATATAAAAGATGGCGATTGCTTTGATGTGTGGCTGCGGAGCATGTGATCAGAGCACAAAACACAATTTTTTATAGAAGGTTGCAAATGTAAATTTTAACATTTAAAAAATGTTAAATTGTAGTTGTGTAATGAAATGTAGTTGTTTAGTTGTGGTTTTTTTTCAAATTTCATTGCTGTAATGCAGTTCCATTACAATGGAAATAGGGTGGATTTCCCTAATGTTGGCCCTTTTTTTGAAGCTCCCTAATGTGGGACAGTCAGTTGCCTAAGGTGGAACAGTGAAATGTAGTGTTGAACTTGATGCTAGACACGTGACATTCATTACACTGACATTCATTAGTTTAGGGAGGAGCCAGCGCCACTGGAACTTAGGTGTCCCACATTAAGCAGTGGCCCACTTTAGGGCAATCCACCGTATTTAAGGGATGGAGCACCATTTTCAGTGTACACTGGTGCATTAGACATGGAGTTGGCGTCCAGTTGTCATGGTGACACCTCAGCTATATCACTTCCTTGTGGGTGTGTTCCGGCCGACGTTACCCCTCCGACTCCGCCCACCCCTGTATGGGGGCCGTTGAAGGATCGAATCCCAGACGTGCGAGAGAGTTTACGATCCCTCTGCTCTGTTGGAGTCCTTGTCAGAGAGCAACAGATATCAATGTTGGATAAAAGTGGCAATAGAGATTAGGAAGCGTGACAAGGACTCCATCAACAGAGCAGAGGGATCGTACACTCTCTCTTGCGTCTGGGATTCGATCCTACAACGGCCCCTGCATGGGGGTGGGCGGAGTCAGGCTGACGGAACTTCGGCCGGAACACGCCCACAAGAAAGTGATTAGCTGGGGCCTCACAATGACAACTGGACGCCAACTCCACGCACCCGAAACTGTCGATGTATTGAAAAAAAAACATACTCTGTTTTTAATAAGAAAACTATAATTTAGTCCTCTAAGCATTGTGTTATCATGCAAATCTCACGCCTCAGTGCTCCAATGCAAAAAAAAACGAAGGCCAAGAAATTAACAAAAAAAAAATATTATCTGGGGCTGGCCTAATGGCACATTCATAGTCTTGTGCACACAGCGCCGAGAGATTGCTTGCCTCTATGGTCATATACTGCATGTCCGCTTGCCCCCGCGCTCTTGTCCCCTCTTCACACTAACGATGGCAATGAAATGAGAAAATGGCAGGACGAAAAAAAATATGTAAAAAAATAAGTATTTAGTAGGGTTGCCACCGGTCCATGGATGTACAGGATAGTTGATAGTGAGAAAATAAGCCAGGCCTAAAACATGCTGTCTTATAGCCGATACTCCATGTTTCAAATAACCAGGGATAAAACCTATTAAACAAAAGTCATTGCTATACACATTTTGGCTCCTTTTTTTCAAACATAGCTATCATCCAAAAACTCCCCACAGAATTTCTAGGCCTTTTTAGTGAAGTTTTAAAATTACACATAAGAGAAAATGTGAAAAAAAGACCATCCGGATCCATGTGAACTTTACAAAATCCTCTGTAGATTTTACAGTTTTGAAGATATTCCAGCCGGACAGAGGGACCTGAAATTGGCCGTTTTCACCGTTCTTTCCCCGGAAGTGACGTGATGAGCTTGGAAAAAAATGTGGGTGTGCCCAGGGATCTGTACTTGCTTTGGAAAAAAAAAAGACTGCGGTGAAATATTTATTTAAAGATATGTCAAAATGAATGAAAATTAGTGATTAAAACAGCCTTTTTTTTTGCGCATATGACGACACGGCGCTGCGTCATCAGTTAGGCGAAGGTAAATGCCTAATTCCTGGACCAGTTAGCCCTGTTTATCTAAACCCAACCCTGTAGCTGAACATCAGGCAGTGTAGATACATTCATGCTCTGTGCTACACCGGACAAAGCGTTTCTCATGACCCGCATGTACAGTAGTTCTATCACTGCCCAACGGCCGGATGTCACATTAGCATGTCCGCTCTCAAAAAGTGCATCATTGTAAAAGCAGTATCTCCGAACGGGAAGGTGGCAACCTGACTGACAAATCTCACATCCCCTCCTCAGCCCTTTCATTCTCTGCTTGGACGCCTTGCAAAAAAAAAAAAAGATAATACTAATAATAATAATGCTACCACGTCCAAAAGCTTATTTTTGTAATCAGTCCCTAAAATGATATGCCAATGCATGGCGTTAGCTTGACAACCTAGTGCCACAGTTAGCAGCTTGCAACAGAGTTTTCAGTTTGTATGCTCCAGAGGTAACTTTCATCAGATGTTAAGTTCTTTTTCCAGTCCCGTCCAAGGTCCTGCCGACGTTGAAGCGGTATTGTTGAGACCTTGTGAACGGGTACAGGCGACTGTTGCACCTCGAGGTGTGCCTTGACCTTAGCGACGTGCTAACGTCTCACGCCACACTCTTTCACTGCCCACATTTGCGGAGACGGAGCTCGTTATATGGCAGTGCAGCAGATGTGGAACATAAAGGTCACTCTCCTTAGTGCCGTTTCATATATGGTATGTTGCTCTGGTGAAGTCCAAACTCTCAAGATGACCACAATGTTAAGGGAAGATATTAGAGTTTCTGGGTTGGTAGAATACCACGGTCCAAGGGAAAGAAATCCATCCACCCATTAACTGCAGCATCGTCATAGAACACAAAGCATCTCCTCTCAAAGTCTTCTATGAACTATTATCCTGTGATCCAATGGATCAGGAACGTACATCCAACTACGACAGAGACAACGATAATATGCAGTTCTCTTAATCAAATGCAGGTTCTCCAGTCTCTCGACCAGCTCCGGCTATCCGAGTCTCGAGAGAGAAAGAGTCCCTGAGTGAGTTGGGTCCCGACAAGATCGGCTGATGCCTTGCGCGGCCGACCGACCGAGCTGTCGGTGATCCAAGTCCGAGTGTGCGTGAAGGTGAGGGAGCGAACAGCGCTGAGGTTGAACAGAAGCCGTCGTTCCACCCCTGCGCCGAGCGCCGATGTTGTTGTGCGCCGGTACGGAGTCTCTTCCCCCGTAATGCCGACATTTACTTGGAGACTGGACGGAGTCCCGGGGACCTCATCTGTTTTTTCTAGTGCTTGTGTTCTCTATGTTCGAAAGGCTCAGGCTGCCGTCGACAGTCTCCCCTGTCGTTCTACAATGTTCCCAGGGGTCGCCGCCGCCCGGGCGACCCCCGTGTCCCTGATGCAGTGAGCCCGTACTGCTGCACTTCTTCACCGCACTCGTAGGCGGCGCGAGCAAGCCCGGCGGAGACAACAGCGACGTCAGCGACATGCTGCTCAGAACGTCTGACAAACTGTCGCCTTCCGTCGACGGCTGGCCCCGATGATTGGCTCCCGCCGTCACGGCCTCTTTATTCCCTTGTTGTGGTTTTTCCGAAGCGTTTTCCGCACAGCTGCTGTGGCATCTCTGGCGCGCTCTGCAGGTATGGAGGCTCAGGGTGGGGACAAGACTGGGAGGGTGCAGCCGGGAATCGTGTTGCATGTCCGCGGCTGTCCTTAGAGGCGTCTGTGGGGTGGTCTCATCTGAACCCTCGTTGTGTGGGAACGCCTGCACAGACAGAAAGATACTTTATTTGCTCATTCATTACCTCCGCCGAGCAGGTTATGTTTTTGGTAGAGTTGGTTGGTTAGTTGGCTTGTCTGTCCCCACGATAACTGAAAAAGTAATGCACGGATCTGGATGAAACTTTGTACAGCTGTTGGAAATGACAAAAGGAACAAGAGATTACATTTTGGTGCATTTCTGTAACCTATAAGTAACGTCATAGTTTCACAACTATTATGAGCTTACAAACTGCGATTTCGGCGCAGGTTTACACTCTCTGAGTGCTTCTAGTTTTTAAAATGTATTCATGTGAATATTTTGCCGTTAGGTAAATCAAACATTTTCGGTCTAACTGACTGTGCCACAGAGCCTGTCCAGGTTAAGTCAAACATTAATACAACGACGACCATGAATGATATGATTTTCATAAAACTTGAAACACATCTATCGCGGCCCGCATTCATTCCATGCGCCACCATCCATAGTAGTGCTCTAAACCACAACACTATTATTACTATGAATGGGAGCCGTCTTTACCTGCACCGTCTTTAACCGCTTCACCATGAACGACCCCCTGCAGGGTGTAGAGTTAAAAATACACTCAAATCTGCACGTCCCATTTTTTTCAACAAGTGAGTGTTTTTTCAAGACCCATAGAAAATTAAGTTCTGTGTCCTGAAAACACATAGCAAAGGAAACTTCAGACTTTCCTTTATCATCAGAAAAAAACTAAAAACGTTTGTTTCTACCTGTCAGTAATAGTCGGTAGGTATAATTAGAAATGCTGATTTCCGACAAAATCCTGAATAAATGCGGGGGCATTACCAACTTTGTCTGCCAGGTGTTGGTATACACCACCGCTATACGCTGCCTCACTCGGCCCGAGAGGCAGTGATGCCGCCACCAGGCGGAACAAAGCTGTACTGCACCAGCACTTGTGGCACACTTTGAAATAAAAGTGTGCCACACTATTTCACGCTCTTTGGCGCTGAATCAGTTAATACAACACAAGCACCTGGGGGTCTCGGCTGGGGGCGGCAGGTGAGCGGAGGGCGGCCCAGGATGGGTCTCTGCGGCTGGGGTTGGAGTCCGGAGGAGGACTGCCAGGGTGGAAGAAGTCGCTGGGCAGTGGGAAGCAGCCCAGGTCATCCTCCTCGGGTTCTGCTCTCTCTCTTAATGTTTGCTCTCCATCTGACGGCAGACACCACTCCATAATAACTCAAACAGACACCACTCCATAATAACTCAAACAGACACCACTCCATAATAACTCAAACAGACACCACTCCATAATAACTCAAACAGACACCACTCCATAATAACTCAAACAGACACCACTCCATAATAACTCAAACAGACATCACTCCATAATAACTCAAACAGACATCACTCCATAATAACTCAAACAGACACCACTCCATAATAACTCAAACAGATATCACTCCATAATAACTCAAACAGACATCACTCCATAATAACTCAAAACAGACATCACTCCATAATAACTCAAACAGACACCACTCCATAATAACCCAAACAGACATCACTCCATAATAACTCAGACACCACTCCATAATAACCCAAACAGACACCACTCCACAATAACTCAAACAGACATCACTCCATAATAACTCAAACAGACACCACTCCATAATAACCCAAACAGACATCACTCCATAATAACTCAAACAGACACCACTCCATAATAACCCAAACAGACATCACTCCATAATAACTCAAACAGACACCACTCCATAATAACCCAAACAGACATCACTCCATAATAACTCAAACAGACATCACTCCATAATAACTCAAACAGACATCACTCCATAATAACTCAAACAGACACCACTCCATAATAACTCAAACAGACACCACTCCATAATAACTCAAACAGACACCACTCCATAATAGCTCAAACAGACACCACTCCATAATAACTCCACCAGTCAAACAGACGCGTTGGTTGGTTTGTCCCCAAGATAACTGAAAAAGTTGTGCACGGTTCGGATGGAATTTTGAAGGGTTGTTGTAAATGACAAATGGGAGAATTGATTCAATTTTGGTGCATTTCTGTAGCCTATAAGTAACATAATCATACTTAATCACCAACTTACCAATAGATTGCTGTGCCCTTCCCGCGGTCACGTGACCAGACTTCCATGTCGAAACGGCCATTGGGAAATATAGTATATATTTAATAAATATAAGCTTGTGCTGAGCATGTCCGCCGGTGGCATCAATCGCAACCGTGCTACTTGAGCCCTTGCATTGATAATGGGTTGCCACACATACCACTTGCACTAAAAGTACTATTTTTTGGTACCACCACAGCGCAGGTTTGCAATCTCTGAGTGCTTCTAGTTTTAGTGTTGGAATAGTTGACACTGAAAGTGCTAACTGTGGTTTAATCTCACCAAGTGATTTGAATGTGTGTTTAAGTGCCGCACACAGAATACATAATGTGTTCCTGTCGGCTGTATGGCCCGCCGCCACCTTGACTCGACCTCGCCGGCTGACATTGCCACTTGGCGCCGCACGTCTCATCTCCGTTCCACCACACACACACCCTCCGTCCACGCCAGTCATCCATCTTACAACGTCATCGATTAGCGCCCACTCCTCCGTCATCGTAGACTCGGACGACGGCTCACGTCCGCCGATATGCAACCTCTGCCTGTAACACGCGGCAACGTCAAGGTCGCGGCTCGTGCCAGGTGGTGGAAATCAGTCACGGAACAAGGATTTTACACACCGACTAAAAAACAGCATTTAACCGTTTTGTGCCAGAATGCCCAATTTTCTTATTGCTGTTATTTTAGTTTCTAAAGCTTTCAGCACCGTAGAATATTTATAATAATCTTCATACACAGTATAATAATTTAGTGATTTAGTATTTCCCAAATGTCCATTGTTTAATCACATAATGGGATATGACATGTTTTTGTTAAGATAAGAATTATGATACGAGATAAAGTGCATACACAAGAAAACTATGAGAAGAGACATTTGGGCTGCACGGTGGCGCAGTGGTTAGCATTTCTGCATCACAGGGTTCGAATCGCAACCCGGACAGGTGTGGAGTTTACATGTTCTCTCTGTGTCTGCGTGGGTTTCCTCTGGGTACTCCGGCTTCCCCCACCACCAAAAACATGTTCTATTTAACCTGCTTTATTTAACCTGGCCAAGGCACTGGCTCACGATTTGGAGTTGGCCCCCGGGCGCTGCACCACGGCTGCCCACCGTTCCTCAGGGATGGGTTAAATGCGGGGGGAGAATTTTACTGTACATGTGTGATGAAAGAAAGTATCTTATCTTATCTTATCTTATCTTATCTTATTTAATGGAAAGCACCATATTCTGCAAAGCATCACCATCACCACAGTCGAGACAATGGTTTGTACAATCTCTCTCTAGCAGTAATTGTGTACATTTAAGTTTGTGTCTCTGGTTAGTGTGTCCACATATATACATTTTCTGGCTGCAGTCGACCTATCCAATTTGGTTTTCATAGGATGAGCGATGGAATTCATTCTGAAGTTGCACGAAAACAATGACCTGCAAATTGCACTCTCCCGGTCGTGTGTGTGTGTCTGTGTACGTGTGCGTGTATGCGTGGGTGTGTGTACCTGAGTCCCCGGGTGAGACCTGACTACTGACACTGCCCCCAGGACTGACAGCCTGGGAACTATCCTGAGATTCACCCAGATCTTCAGGACTGGCTGCTGAACTACTGCCTCTCTGGGACTGGAGACAGAGAGAGAGAGAGAGAGAGAGAGACAGAGAGAGAGAGAGAGATACTTTTGTCATAAAAAAAAACAGATCATCCTCAGACACCATAGAAACAGCTTGGTCAAAGCACCATTAAAAGCAAGAGTAAAAGCTGCAATATTGTCAC